>JASDQU010504308.1:17344-55069 GCA_032191745.1 Picea mariana | reverse complement strand
TAACAATCTACAACATAACAAATAACTAGTTAATGTAAGAATATTAATCGTAAAAATTGCATTCTTATTTTACACATTAATTAACACTAAAAACAAATAGAAAAAAATCAACATTTATGTATAATATGAGATGAAACATATTACATACCTTAGTATCTGTATCATACAAGTGTTCGACAAATTATTCATAACCTTTAAGTTCACTAGAAGCAATGTAGCGGAGAGAAGATTTTCTCTTGATCCTTCATAAAGTCGTTTATTTGCCTTTTCTAATATAGCTTCATCATAAATACCAGCATTTTCCCCATCCTCATCTGGCTGTGAAAAAAAATCTTGGATCATTTGATTTTTCCCATTATCTTCTTCCATGGGATCATTAACTTGATTTGTCCCATCATGTTCTTCCATGAGATCCTCATTTGCTTGGTCATGATGATGTTCCTCAGCTTGTACAACATCATTTCTACTAATACTTGGTGCAATATTCTGCAAAACGTTAGAGGGAAACTCTAACTTTATAATTAGAAACAATCATGCAAAATTAGTGTATACTATAACAAACATTCAAACAATATATATACATATATATGTTGGAAGATTGGTTGTTTTCATTGATGTCATCCCTAGTTATGGGTTTTGGACCGCAAGATTGATGAAGGTATTTGGACATGAAGGATAATGCACATGCAGATACAACACCCATGGATGGATAGTATACATAATGTTGTTTTCGATGTGGCACGTCACGTGGATCCTCATGGTTGAGGAGAAATTAATTTTTGAAAATGAAAAAGTGAATTGAAGAAGGAAGTACATGTAGGCCCTGAAGATAATTAAAGAAAAGAATTACAAAATAAGAAAGTGTCAGGTCGGCCCTAATGTTAAAAGGAAGTGACATAAATGGTATAAATACATATCATTATACATTCATTTGATACACAATTCAAATTTTAGATGAAATCAGAAGTAAAGAAGGCCGGATTTCAAAGGAGGATGAAGTCTTTTGGGGATGTGTTCTAAGGTATGTTATTTTCAGGTCATCTTACCATTTTCGCTATAAATTTTTTTCTAGAACAATTCAAATGGTGAAAATTCTCTGGTATTGATAAGACATATCAAGGTACCTATGTTAAAAGTTTCATCTCTTGATTCCCTATAATTATGGAGATACACTATGTGGAAGATAGGGTTTTTTACTAGTCCTGAAGCTAGTCAATAAACAGGTGTTCCGGGTAAAACAGTCATAACTTATTCATAGAGAATCCAAATGAAGTGGGACAAATTTCATTGGAACGCGTACAAACTTTTTTTTGTGTGTGAGAGTTTCAGAATCTGATGTTAAATATTGAGCGCGGGGAATTCTGTACAAGTTAGCTCTTCTGAATAAACCAGAATTGAATAAAGTCTACCATTCTTTCTATAAATTCTTTTTGGGGAGAATTCAAGGAGTGAAAATTGGAGGAGTTTCAGAGAATACATTGTGTAATATTATCTACAGGATCAGAGTATTCCAAGAATTGAATAATTACATAAGTTGAAGAAGTCTCAAGAAGCATTATCAGGCTCTATGTGATGGTTGGTTGATGGTGATGATTTAATGTAAAGTTTTATTATCTCTAATATATTCTTGGGTGGAAGGAAGGGGCAAGGATGGAGAGGTCAACCCTCTCTTGATATTGGAGTATTGTATCTTCCTCTTGGATTTTTGTCCCTCCCTTTATATTTGGAAGTTGTAGCTACCTTTGGAAGTCATTACTTCCCTTGACCAATAACTATTGATTATTTCTCACATATTGTGCATGGTGTATTGTGGTGTATTGATGCAACCCTTATACTATTGTTCACTAATCATTGGATATAATTGAATGGTTTAAGTATAAGTTGAAAAAAAAATTAAATTCTACTTGATACTGATTCACCCCCCTCTCAATATCTACAATTGGTATCAGAGCAGGTTGCCTTCAGAACAGTTTAACCACTGGAAGGAAAATCCTGAGTAGAGATGGATGACTATGAGCACATTTCAAATGGGATTCAAAAATTTGATGGAAGAAATTATGCATACTAGAGTGATAGAGTAAAAACTTACCTAACGTCTTTGGGAGTAGACATTTGGTACTCAGTTGTAAATGGCTATGTAATCCCAAATAATGTTCCAACCGATCCAAATGAGAAGAAGCTTCTGAGTTGTAATTCAAAAGCCAGACATGTTATTCTAGAAGCATTGGCACCAACCATTGATAGAAAAGTGATGGGATGCAGCACTGCTAAAGAGGTATGGGACAAACTCAAGAGTATCTATGAAGGTGATACAAAAGTTAAGAAGGTCAAGCTTCAACGACATAGAGCAGAATTTGAAAATTTGAAGATGAATGAAAAGCAAGATATTGCAACCTATCTTATTAGAGTTGATGAAGTTGTTAATGCTATCAGAGGATTAGGTGAAGAGCTCGATGAATCGTTGGTTGTACAAAAAGTGTTGAGATCACTTCTCTTGAAGTATAATGCTAAGGTCTCTGCCATTGAAGAAACTAGGGACTTGACCAAAATGACAATGGATGAATTACATGGGTCTCTTATAGAATATGAAATGAGAACAGGTATAGAAAGTGACCATCCAAACAATGAAGCAACCTTTAAATCCATAAAGAAGACAAAAGACAAGGATAACGACCTTGATGAAGAAATAGCAAATTTTGTAAGAAGATTTCAGAAGGGAAGTGGAAGATACAAAGGTAGGTCTCCTCTCAAATGCTTTAAATGTGGTAGAATAGGACATATTGTCGAAAACTTCTACTATAAAAAGAGAAGTCTCAACAATAAAAAGAGCTTCTACTCCAAGGATTATGACATCTCCTTAGATGAGAGTGATGAATAAGATAATGATGGAGGAGAAGTCCTCTTCATAACCAAAGAAACCCAAGATGGTGATCACAAGAATTATAAAGAAGAAGAAATCATTTGTGAAGAAGATTTAGATTAAGAAACCAACCTTGATTCCTTTCGGGGATACAAAGACAATGCAGAGAGTGAACAAGAAGATGAGAATCTTGAAAAGTTGAAGCTTGTTGAAACTGAAAATAGAAATCTTAGAAACACAAAGATAATACTAAAAGGTGAATTGAGTAGTTTTGGAGAAGAGAATTACAAGCTTGAAAAGACCATTAATAACTTGAAGGAACAATTAGAAGATTATGAGAAATTGAAATCAAAATTGGATCACACAAAAGGGGAGCTACTATTGACAACAGAAAATTTGAAGAAGTTCGAAAAAAGCATTGAAAAATTAGATGAGATCCTTAGCAATCAAAGATCTCCAAATGAAAAGACAGGACTAGGATACAATGATATTTTGAAGACAAAAAAACAAGAGAAGGAAGATGATAATGATGAAACCAACACTCCAGAACAAGTTGAACAACAAGATAGAAGACTAGAATTCAGAAGGAATGATACATCAAGAAGATCCACTCCCATCAGGTATGAAAGAAATCATTATGAAGGAAACTACAGAAGAATAGATCGTGAACCCATATGGACCACACCACAAAGAAGATCACTTACTCCCAGGTATCAAAATTTATTTCTTAGACATTGTTATACTTGTGGAAATTTTGGACACAAGGCAATCAATTGTAGAATCAATGAAAGGAATAATTATGAAAGCTACATGAATGGTGAAAATAGTACATATGGAAATGTTCATAGACCTATCAACAGAAATTATAATCCATTTGACCCATTAATGGATCAAAATATTGTATGTTACAAGTGCAATAATCTTGGTCATAAAGCACGAGATTGCAGAGAGATGAAGGAAGATAATCATATGCCAAATCTCTGTATACCAACTACAACATGGAAAAGGAAAGAAATTCCACAAAATGAAAACTGTCAAATAACATTGGTCACTAAAGAATGCAAAGAAGAAGATGAATGGTTCATAAACAGTGGGTGTTCATCTCATATGACCGGAGATCAAAGCAAATTTGTTAGCTTGAAGAAAAAGGGTGGAAATGTTGCATTTGGAGATGACTCATCTACTAAAATACTTGGAAAATGTATTGTAAAGCTTAGAAGTGAAAATGTAAAAGAAGGAAAAGTCCTATTGGTTGAATATCTGAAGCATAATCTCCTCAGTGTCAGCAAAATATGTGATCAAGGAAACACTCTTACGTTTGACTCCCAAAAATGTAAAATCAGAGAAAATAACTCAGGAAGATTGGTTGCAACTGCAACAAGAAGACCGAACAACATATACATCCTAGACATGAATAAGAGAGAGAAGATAGAAGCCACATAAAAGGATTCCAAGGAAGAAAAAGTCCCAAAGACCAAAAATAAGGATGAAGTATTATTGAGTGCCACATGTTCAGGGGGAGAAGCCCTACCCTTTGCCATTGATGTCAAAGGGGGAGAGAAATTTGGATCATGATGATAGGGGGAGCATGAGTGTTTCCATCAATGACAAAGGGGGATATTGTTGGAAGATTGGTTTTTGTCATTGATGTGAACCCTAGTCATGGGTTTTGGACCGCAAGATTGATGAAGGTATTTGGACATGAAGGACAATGCACATGCAGATACAAAACCCATGGATGGATAGTATACATCATGTTTTTCTCGGTGGTATGTGGCACATCATGTGGATCCTCGTGGCTGAGGAGAAATGAATTTTTGAAGATGACAAAGTGAATTGAAGAAGGAAGTACATGTAGGCCCTGAAGATAATTAAAGAAAAGAATTACAAAATAAGAAAGTGTCAGATTGGCCCTAATGTTAAAAGGAAGTGACATAAATGGTATAAATACATATCATTATACATTCATTTGATACACAAGTCTAATTTTAGAGGAAATCATAAGTAAAGAAGGCCATATTTCAAGGGAGGATGAAGTCTTTTGGTGATGTGTTCTAAGGTATGTTATTTTCAGGTCATCTTACCATTTTCGCTATAATGTTTTTTTCTAGAACGATTCAAATGGTGAAATTGCCATGGTATTTATAATACATATCAAGGTACATGTGTTAAAATTTTCGGCTCTTGATTCTCTATAATTATGGAGATACACTCTGTGGAAGATAGGGTTTTTGACCAGTCCTGAAGTTAGTCAATAAACAGGTGTTTCGGGTAAAAAAGTCATAACTTCTTCATAGAGAATCCAAATGAAGTGGGACAAATTTCATTGGAATGAGTACAGACTGTATTTTCTTGTGTGAGAGTTTCAGAATCTGATGTTAAATATTGAGTGCGGGGAATTATGTACAAGTTCTCTCTTCTGAATAAACCAGAAGTGAATAAAGTCTACCATTATTTATATAACTTCTTTTTGGGGAGGATTCAAGGAGTGAAACTTGGAGGAGTTTCAGAGAATGCATTGTGTAATATTATCTAAAGTATTAGATTATTCCCAGAATTGAATAATTACATAAGTTGAAGAAGTCTCAAGAAGCATTATCAGGCTCTATGTGATGGTTGGTTGATGGTGATGATTTAATGTAAAGTTTTATTATCTCTAATATATTCTTGGGTGGAAGGAAGGGGCAAGGATGGAGAGGTCAACCCTCTCTTGATACTGGAGTATTGTATCTTCCTCTTGGATTTTTATCCCTCCCTTTATATTTGGAAGCTATAGCTACATTTGGAAGTCATTACTTCCCTTGACCAATAACTATTGATTATTTATCATATATTGTGCATGGTGTATTGTGGTGTATTGATGTAAACCTTATACTATTGTTCACTGCTCATTGGATATAATTGAATGGTTTAAGTATAAGTTGAAAAAGTTTTTAAATTCTACTTGATACTGATTCACCCCCCTCACAGTATCTACAATATATATAACTTTATATAAAATTGACAAAATAAAAAAAGATAATGAATATATAGCTAATTACCATGGGATGATATTCATTCGATCCGCCATCAATGTGCCCATATTTCCTACAATTTTTTGTAGTTGTTGCTAATAAAATTCGTATGGGATGTCTGAGGCAACATTTTTTACAAGGGCAATAACATCTACCATCACCCTTTTCACCCGCTTTACTTCTTTCCCCACCTCTAACAACATTCTGCAACATTCTTCCGCACAAAAATACCCTTTCCGAACCATCGTTGTTATAGCAAGATTGTCGCAACATCTTTAAATTGCCAAATATTTATAGTCCAATTTTAGGTCGCTATCATCGCAATTGTGACGACCGTGACCTAAAAATATTTCTTTTTTTTACCTATTTATTTGTCATTTTTAACGGTCAATTTTGACGTTAGGTCAATTGTCGCTCTTGCGATGAACTTTGACCATATTAATTTTAACAAAATATATGTGTCTCTCATGCGACAACAATTGACCACATTAATTTAGTCAAATTGCATGCGTCGAGATAGCGATGAATACGAGGTAGATTTAGAAAAATTGAACTTTTTCTCTTGCATGTTGCGACGAAAGAGTACTTTCATCACAAGTGGTCGTCGCAAATTTTTCAATATGTAGTAGTGAATATTTTCCATGTAGAATTTGTAGAGAATGGTAGTTGGGACATAAGTGTATTTTTGCAGTAGTGGGGAGAGTTGCAGGGGGTAGCCATAGGTTCTGTAGATTTCACAATTTTCACTCACCACATTAGTTGGGGATCTAGTAGGTGGAAATGTTGGGATAAGATTTTCAACCCTAAATCTCATTGAGGGGAAATTGTTTTCCATGTGACCCTTTATCTTTCATATGATGCACAAAAATTGTCCCCTTTGTGCCTTAGTATGGTTCATCACTTGGATTTTCTCTATCAAGGTTGAAACCTATGATTGGATTTGTGCAAGCTCAATCATCATGCTTGTTGAGGGAATATCCACAATTCCTACTCTGATCACTCCTAGATACCCATTCACAAATTCAATCTTCATAGAGCCAAGGCCTCCCACTAGGTGGTCCACTTCTGTTAAACCAGTGGTATTTTGGCTTGGGGTTCAACTTAGGGGAAGGAGGCCTTAAAAAAACCATTCCTTGTGCTATGTCTCATGGATTTGGTAAGATTATGTTTAATAGGTCACATGAGTGTTGATCATATTCTTAGGCACTTTTGCCAATTTTTTGCTTGATCTCTTTTAGGTTGGTGCAACTTTGTTAATCTGAGTTTGTCTTATAGAATTCAAACACAAACCATGATTTCACCACATCCAGGGTCTTAGTCGCATCTTGGGGGTCTATTTGTATAAACTTCATATACCACTATATAGCCTCCTTCATAAAGTGGTTTGTAACTCTACTAGCTTAGTGTTTGGAGTTGTGATCCTCTTCACTCTCTAGATTGATTTACACAAGAACCAATGTTGCTCTACGTCAATGTTTACCTTACTTGAGAACTCAAGAAGGTATGTTTCTATATTATATGTTTCTCTATCCATATTGTTGGTTTGATCATTCACTAAAATGAAACATTATGGACTTGGTTGCCTAACGAGACCATTTCCTCCACTTCAATTAGAACCAAAACTCACTATTTCACTTGTTTTGCTACTGATATTCCCACCTACACTCAGTTGTCTACCACTTCTATTCTATAAACCATTGTTGAGAGGTTCTTTTAAACTGGAACTAGAATAAAGACCAGTAGTTACCTTAGTTTCTAAGGATGCACATGTGGTGGTGATTTCTCTAAATTGGCTCCATGACCTTTAAGTTGTATGATGTCTATTGTTCATCCGTATTCATCTTTAGATGAACAGAACACATCACTAAGCACCTCTTCCCCTTGCAACTTGATGACTGATGGGTGTTCTATATGCACTAAAAACCCTCAATTAAATTGTCAACCCGGGGTAAGTAAACTTAGAGTTGTAGCAATATATATGCCAAGGTAGAAGGATTGGAGGTAGTATAGTCTAACTAAGGAAGTGGATATCTAAGGGATAATCTATTCAAGCAAAGACTACTAATGATCAAACCCTACTAAGAAACTCAAACTATGTACCCTAAGTAACCTTTGAACAAAGGATCGATGGATAGTTCAAAGAAATCAAATGAAAACCCCTACTCAAAGCAAACTAGTTCAATCATAACAGTAAGAAAAATAAAACTATCTAAAGCAATAACAATGGAAAAAATACTTGTAATTAACCTATTGAAATTCATTAAGCAACTATCATGTGGAAGCAAGTAAATAGACAAGCAACTACCCTATCAAAGAAAAAATGACAAGTAAGGAACTAACCTATTAAAGAAAGTAAACAACTAACTAACCTAGGATAGCTTCTACATCAAGTAAACTAATCAATAAGCAACTAATAAAGCTAAGAAACAAGTGAACTCTATTCTTAAATTAAACTTCACAACTACTTCTAATTTATGAAAGTAAATCTACTAAATTGAAAGCAAGAGGAATTAACAACTAATCTTTAATCTATGATAAGCAAACTACTCTTTAATCTACCAAAGCAAGAAGACTATCTATCTTACAAAGGCAAGGAAATTATCTTCTAATCTATGAAAGCAAGAAAATTATCTTCTAATTTATGAAAGCAAGAAAACTATATTCTAATCTATGAAAGCAAGAAAACTATCTTCTAATCTATGAAAACTCAAATATAGTGTTGATGTTTGTGTCTCCGGTGTCTTATAATATCACGATGGCATTTAACAATGAACGACAATTCAAGAGGAATAAACTCGATATTGACTTCAATAACAAAGTGAAAAGTGTGAATTAGACAATCTAGTGAGAACTTAGCCATTATGGAAACAACATCAACTATACTACATATCCATGTGATTATTGATCATGCATTAATCATCAACAGTTATAAAGATACTATGCTAGTAAACTCAATTTCATTCTATGCTAATGAAGCAAATTCATACTACACTAAACTCAATAATTAACGACGAATTGAAATTACAACCTAGATATAAGAAAGAAATTGCATGAAGTAAACTAAACTAGTTATATTTCGACAATTCAAATTGCAAAAAGAGGAAATACTCATAAACATAAATTAAACACTATTTTAGCATATGACAAGTAAGCAAATGAGCAACCTAAATGAAAAATTAAATAAATAAATCTAAATAGCAACTAGATAGGCAAACTAGAATTGAAAACTAAAGGCTAATGACTATCCATCCACCGAAACCCTATCAAAGAGATCATGAATTAAAAACTCTGTTTTTATCATCTATTTTAGCATAAAAGAAAACTTATCTATCATCTACTTATACACGGGGTTAGTATCTAAGCTTGCAAGCTGGCTTCTACTAACTAAAAATTCATTGCATATTAACAAGATCCTTCATAATAACCTGCAAAACTAAATTAAACCAATTAAATCATAAACAACAATTTATACAACAAAGAAGCAAAATGACAATTCATGTATAGAAAATAAATAAAAAGACAACTACACTATTCAATTCAGATCCAAACTCATTGGATATTCACATAGACTATTGGTGGGCCCCTGGGCAAGTCGTGGTTACTCTTCAAGGGCAAACCAAGAGCTTCAACAACACAAATTTACCATTAAAACTAAAAACACAGTCTTTACACAATCTTAGCAAAATGAAAATAGCAAAACATAGCTAAAATTGTCTTTTTTTCTCTACTTCTTAACAATTATCTGACCACTGAGGTGGTATTTATAAGTTTTACAAGCTGAGAGGTCGACCACTGGAAGGGTCGACCCTCTCTAAAAACAGTAAATTGCATTTAAGATGCCTTAACTATCGGTGGCTTCTAGAAATGAGGCGAGCCAATAATCACCCAACATAACAACCCAAATTGAGTTGGCAAGAGTTCAGTAGTTGGAGGCCACGAGCACGAGAAAAACCCATGTTTCTGATTCTCCCATCATTGGCCGCCAATATGCTAACCACCAAATTGCCCATGGTTTTTGTGCAGGATGGAGTGTCGGATGGAGTACCGGACTGAGTGTCGGATGGAGTACCGGACTAAGTGCTGGATGCAAAACAAGCTGTGATTTTTCCCTGTGACATACAAAACATAAATTAGTTTCTTGGGATCACAAAAACATATTGATTTAGAATCAAAATCATCACAAAACATGAATTATTCATACCTGGTGTGAATCATAGCGATTTGACACAAAATCTCTTCAAAAACTTCTTCAAAACAGGAAAACACATATACACATTCGAAAAAAATGATCTGATTAACATCATAAAATCAGTCACATCACGGGCCCAACAATGATCACACCCTTCTCTATAATCTTATTTGCATTCTCCTTAGATGTGGATTCCCACTGTATTGTCTTTGATCTGTCTAATTGAACATGTTTGCCCACTTTCTTCTCTTTTCTAGTCATCCTCTCTAACTCTTTAGACATTTGTCCCTCATCCATTCCTCTCTCTAGACTCTCTTTAGCTATCAATCATAGTTATTTCAACCATTGGCCAACTTTATCTCTTCACCTCCACAACCCCCCCCCCTCCTAACTCCATTAGATTGTCTTATGTACTTCTCTATCAATAATCATTTTCTCTACTTCCATCCTTTAGTGAACTTCTCGCATTTTGTTCGACCACCACTTCTCAATTATTTTTTCTCGCTTCAAAGCCCATTCCACCCTCTCTAGATCTTGTGCTTCCTCCATGGTATATTCATCCCTTAGTTATTCATTATTTTTAGCTCCATCCTAGATCACCATCGAGTGCAAGTGCTTATGCTACCATGACTAGCAAGTTAAAAGGCATATAGTCTTCTTCCATGAAAAAATATCCTTGCCTAGTTTGTGATTTTCTTCGCCAACCTCCTATGAGCTCTATTATCAAATTGTTCCTCTGCACTTGAAATTGATTTGTTTAGCTTCACTATGAATTCAATAATATAGTCTTCTATCATAACCTTAACCCATAAGTCAATAACACTTGCAAATTTATGATCAAATCTCTACAATGAAACAAGATTCTGGACGTTTCACTTGATCTCTCTTCTCCCCTTCTATGTAGGTTGTTATGTTCTCCCAATCCACTCAACCATTCAAACAATAATACTAGAAAATCTACCCAAAATACCTCATAGGTATCATGGTCGTCATGCATCCACATGGACTATTGTTTGTAATGCATTTCTTCTCAAAGAGGTCAATCTATCTAAACCACCATTTTTTACATAGCTCCAATTTAACTTGTCAATGATATTGTTAGAATGTCATACACATTATGAAAGAGTCTCGACAATGGTACTATTTTTTGGCTCAATTTTAGACTAGGGTCTATGTTGATGTCCAACAAAGGGAGTCCATTATAGTCTATGTGTTGCCATTTTCAATCCCTATGAAGAGGAAGGTCTCACCCAAAGCACATTTTTTAAACTTAAGTTTGTACAAGGCCATGGATACCATATGATTGCTACAACCAACACCCATTCCAATAATAATTCGATATCAACTATTATGCATGTACATAATACTCGGACTGCAACCATTCTCTATTTATTCAACAATTAAATAAGAAGAACCACCATCCTAACTTAAGAGTGCAATAATGATTCAATCATATGAAGGTTGTTTGACATCAAAAACAATGAAAAACATTAAAAGACATCATCCATATACAATGTAAAGACAACAAAAGATTTAAAGGGGGGTCCCATTCCATTCATTTTCAAGATAATCAATACATCATTCATAAGGAGTCGTCAACCATGAGACCACAACAATAACATAGCTCATAGTTTATATAATGGACTGCATACATGAATAATATAGAGGATCAATAGCGAACTAAAAAAACTTGTTTTAGGTCAAGGAATTTACATTTATATTCATTTGCCTAAAGGTGGGAAGGAACATTCAAAAACTAGAGGGTTGTTAGCCTACATGTGCCTTCATCCTTTTTCCACTTAGTTCCTTGATCACCTGGAAACCCACCTACTATTATGCTTCTTATCTTTGTTTATAGCCAATACTCCTTAATGTTGCTAATGGTCTTCAATCGGCATAGCATGAATTCTATATATTGTGTTTGTTAAGTCCTTCCCTTTTTCCCTAGAGACGTTCGGTTCTTTTCTATATCCATAATGTGTCCTCTATCAAAACAAGGGGCCCAACACCGAGCAATGTAAACTTAGATTTTCTATCAATGAAAATGTTATTGATGAAATAGAAGTTTATGTGCCACCTATTGATGTCTATAGTTTCCCCTATATGTATATGGGGATGTTGTATTCATGTGAATGGCCAACAAGTACCACCTAATCAAGGATGGTAATCATTTATAATAAAATACACACAAGAGGACTTCTAAGATATCTTTGGAGAGTGCACACTAAGCTAAGAGATTGACCATCTCAACTAAGAAGTAGGTACCTTTTTTATTAAGACATAAGACACCATTTATGTATGTGTGAGTGCATCCTTTGAAGGATGTGTAAAATAACATAAGTTCCAACTTGAAGAAATTTTATAGGCATATAAAGAAGTGTTCCAAAATCCAAAAGGAATGCCACCTAATATTGCCAATATTTCCTTTACCAAATATACCACACTACAAGAAATCCATATTAGAGTCAAAAGAAGTGAAGAAGTAGTTAGAGTAGTTGTTGGAGAAAGGAGTCATAATACTAAGTACCTCACCATATGATTCCCTAGTCATTTTGGTGCATGTTATCCCCATTTTGTGTATAACTAAAGAGATTATGTCTCGAGGCCCTCAGGTTGCAGATATGGAGTGTCGAGAAGACTATATGGCTAGTAGGAGCCCTTTGCACAGTTGGAAACCCCTCTCACCACCACAGATGGTCACAGATTTCCATATGGCATCCACCACATTATTTGGCTTCCAGAAGGATGTGGTCCTTTCTCTATGAGGTACAAGTCAATATTATGATGAGCATCATTTCAATATTTAATCAAATTGAGTATGTTGTATCTTATATTTCTCTAGATTTCATGTTATATTCTTGGGGATTACGCCTTTTTCCCTACTTCACCTTGGTGGTTGACATTGTGCCCTAGTAAGTGGTTTTCCTTGGGGATGGGTTTGTTATGAGGAACTCCCTTAAAAATCCATCGTACAGTTCTCGACCATACTTATCACTTTCCATCATTATTCTCCTCCATTTCCTTATCTCTTGATATTTTAGAGTGTATTAACCCAAGAAGGGGTTGTCCCTCATTCTATGGGAATAAGGGGATGAAAGCCCAAAGGGATTGATGTTGGGTAAAAGATAAAATCCTTATATGAACCTTCAAGATGCTCCGCCCAGGGATCACCCAAGAAAGCATTGAAACACTTATCTTTGAGTAAAGGGGGACCCACAATATGATAAAGAATTCTTAAAAGGTTAGTTGAAGGATGGGAGGTCTCATCACGAGCCGACCTATCACGTCCATGAATATCTGGTGGTATGACATTTCCATCATCTGGTCACCAAACCAGGGTAATGGCTCTTAGTTGCATGGCTAAGAGAAAGGGGGTCTCATCACGAGCTAACCTTCTCATTTCCACTAGGTGTTTGTGGGTGACATTATCATTATTTGCTCACCACTCTAGGGCAATGACCTTCAACCTCTCCTTAAATTTATGAAAGAAAAAAAAAATGGCATTTAATGGGCTTGGAAAAAATACATTGTGGACGAAGGTACCACACACCCTCTACAAAGGCACCCATGAATGAGACCTACGACCTCTTGTATGTCATAAACCCTATGCCTATTAAGTCTTGACCCCAACCACTTCACCTACTTTACATGGATCAGAGAGGGATCTCTTGGAAACTCTCGTTGACCTAGGGAAAGATCTACTCGATAGGACGCCTCGTCAACCCTCCCATATTCAAGCTTGACAAGCTGCATAGTGTCTTTGAGAAATTAATTGTTTGATATAGTAATATGTGATGCACATGCTTAGGTGGATCATTTATTTATTGGATTCACTTATCATGATGTTATGACTTGAGATCCTTGGAGGGAGTGCTCATTTGTATTTACAATACCTAGTTGGTGAACAATTTTGGGAGAACAATCCTAGTTTGGGCTTCCATGGGGCTACAAGCCCACAAGTTGAATGCCAAGGGTCCACATGTCATATCACAGAGATGAAGTATTGAAGACCTGGAATATGATGTGGAAGAATTATCCCAACCCTCACATGCCAAACAATTTTCCTAGGAGGGGAAAAGCTTCTTCTTTTTTAGATTGACATCATATTTTGGGGCTAGGGTTTGGTGGTTGTATTACCATTCATTGACACATGGACGTTTTGAGGAAGATGAGGCCTTTTCCATGAGGAGATTTCAAAAATGTTTGACATGTGGCCTTTGGAATCTTACCATAGCTTCTCCAACACCAACGACTTGTCCCAAGTGAGAAAACATCCCCTAAAGGGGTGACGTCCATGTAAAATTAGGGTTTTATTTGCGAAAAAGTGAAATTTAAAGTGAAATGTTTAATATTACCAACAACTTGTCCCAAGTTAGAAAACATCCCCTAAAGGGGTGACGTCCATGTAAAATTAAGGTTTTATTTGCACAAAAGTGAAATTTTAAGTGAATTGTTTAATATTACTTTGTTAAAGGGGGTACGATTAGAGTTGTTGACCCCTAGTCTTATGGTTTACCCCTTAACATGTGGACAAGTCACCTTGGTGACATTTTGTATAAATAAGAGATCATAAGATATCATTTGGATATAACTCTCCCTCTTGTGAGAAGACTTGATCTGAATTTTTCGCTACACTTGACATATTTGTCTCTTGTGCATTTGTTTATGGCTATATTTTGTGAATGGTTGATGGAGGAGTGAGGTCCTAGCCTTGGATGAATGGTTTCTAGGTTTTATGGTGGATTATATTAGCATCTTCTTGATTTGGTATGGTTTTTACTCTTATTTTATCATTTGTTTCAATTCAAGGATTTTTGTGCTAGGAGATAAGTGGGAAGTAAGAGAATTTACACCCCCACTCTAGTATAATTTCATCATTTATTGCTTGAATTTTATTGATGTTGCAAGGATTTGTTTGAGGAAGTAAGAGGATTTACACCCATCATTCTCAAACCCTAACTAGAGATACTTGCCTTGGGAAGTAAGAGGATTTACACCACCAAGGAAGTAGTATCTATAGTTCATTTACTTGACTGCATTAACCCAATATTTAAGGGACTAATCATTTTTTAAATTGCATTGGAGATATAAAATCGTTGCCTTGGGAAGAGTGATTTTTGCTAGTTTCAAATTTATCTTTTTGGAGAAGTGTTCCTTGAGCCTTGAGCTCTCTTGCCTCATTTAGGCATCCCTATTCTCCCACTACAATTATTGTTGTTACAAAATTTAACCTACATCCATTAGGGTTGCATAACCCTAGTTGCTAACTCTCTCCTAACTCCTAAACTAACCCTGGACTAGCTCTTAAATTTTACTCACTAACTCTACTAACTAGGGCGCACCTTTTGGACTAATTGTTGGCATGTTTTGATGGTATAAATTGTTGATATAAGTGACTGAAATATTCGGCCATAAGACTGCAATTTTCTGCAGAAAATACATGTTTACAATAGTCATCTTCTCTTTCCTCTTAAGTGTCATTTTTCAGTCATCTTCTCTTGCTAATCTTAATGCTAATTTTCTTAACTAGTTTATATCTTTATATGTTGATTTAGATGCTTCATTTTCTGATATAAATTTTCATCTAGTGCTGCAAATTAGGGACATCAAGCTTAACTTGTTGATCCATACTAACATATATCATTGCAAGGTGTCTTTCTTTGTGTCTTGGGCATGTACGATCATCCAGAGAAGTACTACATCTTTGTGGAAACAATCACTTGACTTACAAGGCATATCTTTCCACATATCACTCCACTTAGATTTTGCTTCTATGGGTTTCACTTTCATCCCCATGTATCTACATCTCATTCCCCCTAGGGTCACCAGCATCGCCTCCCAAGAGTGACCTAGTCACCCTTGAAGCACGGGACCTACATCGAGGTGAAAATGGGTGTAGTATTCCCTAGTTTTATCACTTGTTTTTGTGTTTGAGTTGGGACTTTCCCAAACTACAACTTGTGCTATAACATTTTGGTGTCCTTGTCGGGGAATATTTTGAATCTTCTTCATACTCTAATGACACTTTGGTAAGATATCCAAAGCCTTTCCCTTAGCTTGCCTAGAGAATCCACATAAGGGACGTTCCCTTCCCATTTTCCTTGATGATATCATATTGAAACTCATCTAGGGACTCCACCTTCCCAGAACCCTTCCTTCCCCAAACCTTTCCCCCATGGGAGGTTCAAGCCTTCTAAGGTTTACCAAAGAAGGCCTCCTCTCAAGTCTCCCGTTGTTAAAACCCTTTTCCATAATACCCTTCCTCTTGCTCCAATGGATCACCCTTGGGCAAGGGACCTCTACAAAACCATTAACATGGCCAATATCTAAGGTTACCCTAATACAATGCCAAAAGAAGTCAACAAGTGGTTTCCAAAGTTCCCAGGAAACAATGTGATAATTGTTGAGGACCAAATTTATGTCATGGATTGGGACATGGACAATGCATGTATTGAAAATTAATATGTGGCCATGAGGTTATTTTCTTAATCATTGACTGAAGAAGCCCTTGATTGGTTCAGATGACTCCCTAACAATCATCTCATATCCTATGATGATTTTTCCAACTTATTCAAGAGAAGATGGTCGAAAAAGATAGATGGTTGGACACTTGGGGCATATTTCAATCAAGTAAATAAAAGAGGAGAATGAAACAGTAAAGGAAATCATTACCAGATTTGACAGGTTGTCCAATCAAATTCCAACAGATTACCATCCTACAACATCATCAGTTCATCTCCTTTACATGAATTATTTCGAAGGGAAGTTATGATTCATTATCAAAGATAAAAATCATGCATCATTGGCAGAGGCTAAAGAGTTCAGTATTATCATTGAAGAGAATATTCTTGATTCGAAAGTAGAACCTTTTTAGTACCCTTGTGCCAAAGCAGAAGCAAGAATGAAGGTTTCCAACAACAATGTTCTTGATCTAGTTGCTCTCCTAACTTAGAAGAAAGACCAAATGAATACTCAGTTTGTTCAGGTGCATTATCAACTTATGAACCATATGACTACAGTGGAAAGAAATCAATCTGCTCCCAGACCTCAGTTTTCCAGACAACAGAGAGATGCCATCGGTTGGAAACCAAGACCTCAACAAGAGGCAAAGGCACCAGATAATTTGAAACTTGTTGGGACAGTTGATATAGAAGCTTGGTGTCTCCCATGTCAAGAACTCCACAGGGAAGATGAGTTCCCCCCACGAGACGAGGATTATCCTGAAGATATAAACTTCATTGATATGATTTGTGATTTCGAAGATGAACAAGTTACCCAAGAGCATATCAATGAAGCCAACAAAATAGGAGAAAGAGAGGGGAGACTATGTGCCTTAAATGAATTGATAGATGATAAGAAGAAGGAATAAGGAGGAGGGAAATTTTGACCTACACTAGAATAAATAAAGATTCAACCCCTTTGTCACAGCCTGATACTCCTCTTCCATCAACAAAAAAGGTGGCTCAACCACCGGTATGTGAGTTTCTTCCTAAGCCAACTCCTACAGATGACATTCAGTTAAATATAGATGTTGCAAGCATGTTTGGAAAAATGAATATGATGGTTCTAGTGACAGAGATGTGTAAGATACCTTCTATGAAAAGGGAAATTTTTAAAGTCTTACAGGTACCATTCGAGAAGGAGGATCCTCCCATCATTTTGAATACTATGTATCTCAATTGGCCAAGGGACAAGAACACTCCTTTCTATCTTTCATTAGGCATTAATGGCCTCCGCTTGAATAACTATATTCTTTATTTAGAGGCCTCAATAAATGTCATGTCATTGAAGGTAATGAAACAACTTGGTTTGAATCCAACTCGACCTTATGGAAATGTTTGTGGTATTGATTCACGAAGGGTTGAGGTCTTGGGAGTGTGTGAAGACGTTGAGGTATTTTTGATAGATTTTCCACATATCAACATCCTCATGGACAAATTGGTGATTGATGTTATGATGCCTAGGGTATGTTCTTTTCAAGGACTTGGTCCTCATCCCTTAGAGGTTTCATTAGCATGAACCTTACACATGCATATATTCCCATGGGTGATGGCACATATGAGATCTAACACAATAGGGAAAAGAAATATACACATGTAATGGATTTGAGGCGCTCTAATTATGTCAGTGAACACTATTATGATATGCCTCCACAAGTTATTGAGTATGATTCAAACGAGTTACCCTTCATACATGAAGATTCCATATAGATGTTTCTCCCATGGACATATAAGAATAGGACTGTAAAATACCATGGAAAGGAGTTGGGGTATATTCATATTATGCAAGGAGAAGATAAAAAACATGAAGAAATTGTCAAAGAGATAGTCCACACAGAGCCTCCACACGATGAGAATACACCTTGCATCGATTTCAATGAAGGAAGTATTGTGCTCATGTGGGACAAAAAAAAGAGCAAGCCCAGATATGGCTAGAAAGACAAAAATTCATGGCTTGGCCTTTACATCATCAAGAAGAAGTATGATAAAAAAAGGTACTATCTGGAAACACTAGATGAGAGAAAGATGCCACTACTAGTAGATGGATCTCTTCTCCAACCTCACATCCAGGTCACATGACTTCTTCGGGGTCCATGCCCCAGGTAAGTAGGTAAGTCATTTTTATTTCCAATGCATTTGCATATTGATTTCTCATACTATTTTAGATGCATTTCATTTTTGTTTTTCTCTACTTAAATATTGATTTCATGCTTAGCTTAGAAATTTTTGAAAAAATGTCAAAATTTTTATTTTCTAGTTTAGTTTTCATTTTTGGATTTATTTGCAATGTATCTACAAAGTGGCCACAATGTATCTTCTTCGTACTCTAACAACACTTTGGTAAGATATCCAAAGCCTTTCCCTTAGCTTTCCTAGAGAATCCACATAAGGGATGTTCCCTTCCCATTTTCCTTGATGAGCTCATATTGAATCTCATCTAGCGACTCCACCTTCCCAGAACCCTTCCTTCCCCAAACCTTTCCCCCATGGGAGGTTCAAGCCTTCTAAGGTTTACCAAAGAAGACCTCCTCTCAAGTATCCCTTTGTTAAAACCCTTTTCCATAATACCCTTCCTCTTGCTCCAATGGCTCACCCTTGGGCAAGGGACCTCTACAAAACCCTTAACATGGCCAATATCCAAGGTTACCCTAATACAATGCCAAAAGAAGTCAACAAGTGGTTTCCAAAGTTCCCAGGAAACAATGTGATAACTTTTGAGGACCAAATTTATGTCATGGATTGGGACATGGACAATGAATGTATTGAACATTAATATGTGTCCATGAGGTTATTTGCTTCAACATTGACTGAAGAATCCCTTGATTGGTTCAGATGACTCCCTAACAATCATCTCACATCCTATGATGATTTTTCCAAATTATTCAAGAGAAGATGGTTGAATATGACAGATGGTTGGACACTTGGGGCTTAGATCAATCAAGTAAATAAAAAAGGAGAATGAAATAGTAAAGGAATTCATTACCATATTTGACATGTTGTACAATCAAATTCCAATAGATTACCATCCTACAACATCCTCAGTTCATCTCCTTTACATGAATGATTTTGAAGGGAAGTTATGATTCATTCTCAAAGATAAAAATCATGCATCATTGGAAGAGGCTAAAGAGTTCAGTATCATCATTGAAGAGAATCTTCTTGATTCGAAAGTAGAACATTTCAGTAGCCTTGTGCCAAAGCAGAAGCAAGAATGAAGGTTTCCAACAACAATGTTCTTGATCTGGTTTCTCTCTTGACTTAGAAGAAAGACCAAATGAATACTCAATTTGCTCAGGTGCATAATCAACTTATGAACCATATGACTACAGTGGAAAGAAATCAATCTGCTCTCAAACCTCAGTTTTTCAGACAACAGAGAGATGCCATCGGTTGGAAACCAAGACCTCAACAAGAGGCAAAGGCCCCAGATACCTTGAAACTTGTTGGGACAGATAATTTTGGTGTCTCCCATGTCAAGAACCCCATAGGGAAGATGATTTTCCCCGACGAGACGAGGATTATCCTGAAGATATAAACTTCATTGATATGATTTGTGATTTCGAAGATGAATAAGTTACCCAAGAGCATATTAATGAAGCCAACAAAATAGGAGAAAGAGAGGGAAGACTTTGTGCCTTAAATAAATTGATAGATGATCAGAAGAAGGAATAAGGAGGAGGGAAATTTTGACCTACACTAGAATAAATAAAGATTCAACCCCTTTTTCATAGCCTGATACTCCTCTTCCATCAACTGAAAAGGTGGCTCCACCACCTCCACCACCGGTATGTGAGTTTCTTCCTAAGCCAACTCCTACAGATGACATTCAGTTAAATATAGATGTTGCAAGCATGTTTGGAAAACTGAATATGACATTCTAGTGACAGATATGTGTAAGATCCCTTCTATGAAAAGGGAAATTTTTAAAGTCTTATAGGTACCAATCAAGAAGGAGGATCATCCCATCATTTTGAATACTATGTATCTCGATCGGACAAGGGACAAGAACAATCCTTTTTATCTTTCATTAGGCATTAATGGCCTCTGCTTGAATAACTGCATGCTTTATTTAGAGGGCTCAACAAATCTCATTTCATTGAAGGTAATGAAACAACTTGGTGTGAAGACAACTCAACCTTATGGAAATGTTTGTGGTATTGACTCACGAAGGGTCGAGGTCTTGGGAGTGTGTGAAGACATTGAGGTATTTTTGATAGATTTTCCACATACAAGTGTCCTCATGGACAAATTGGTGGTCGATGTTATGGATACCTAGGGGATGTTCTTGGCAAGGACCTGGTCCTCATCCCTTATAGTTTTCCTTAGCATGAACCTTACACATGCATATATTCCCATAGGTATGGCGCATATGAGATCTAACACAATAGGGAAAAGAAAGATACACATGTAATGGATTTGAGGCGCTCTAATTATGTCAGTGATTACTATTATGATATGCCTCTGCAAGTTATTGAGTATGATTCAAAGAAGTTACCCTTTATACAAGAAGATTTCATAGAGATGTTTCTCCCATGGACAGATAAGAAGAAGACTGTGAAATACCATGGAAAGGAGTTGGGGTCTATTCATATTATGCGAGGAGAAGATAAAAAAACATGAAGAAATTGTCAAAGAGATAGTCCACACAGAGCCTCCACGCAATGAGAATACACCTTGCATCGATTTCAATGAAGGAAGTCTTGTGCTCATGTGGGACAAAAAAAATAGCAAGCCCAGATATGGCTAGAAATATAAAAATTCATGGCTTGGCCTTTACATCATCAGGAAGAAGTATGATAAAGAAAGGTACTATCTGGAAACATTAGACGAGAGAAAGATGCCACTACTGGTATATGGATCTCTTCTCCAACCTCACATCTAGGTCACGTGACTTCTTCAAGGTCCATGCCCCAGGTAAGTAGGTAAGTCACTTTTATTTTTGTTGCATTTGCTTATTGATTTCTCATACTATTTTAGATGCATTTCATTTTTATTTTTCTCTACTTGCATATTGATATCATGCTTAGCTTAGAAATTTTTGAAACAATGTCAAAAATTTTATTTTCTAGTTTAGTTTTCATTTTTGGATTTATCCGTGATGTATCTACAGACTGGCCGCAATGTATCTTATGGCGGCCATACCTTGAAGGTCTTTGTCACCCAAGCATAGGTATGTCTGCCTTGGGTTTGAAGCATATCATAATATTTGTTTGATGGTTGTGTGCATCTTCTACCAAGTTCTTTGAGTCCATACCCTTGCTCGAAAAAGTCTACAAAGTACTTCAGTCATCATTTTTCGTCTTCTAACTTCTCACTTTGGGGGGAAATCTGTTACACATCAAAATTACTCACTTCAATGATGACCTATTGTCATTATTACAAGTGTCGCAAATGTCGCATTTTGACCGCAAGTGTCGCAAGTGTCATAGACATCATACAATCATCTTGTCTGTGTCATGTCTCTAATGACATCATAAGGAACACTTGAACACACCCTCAGAGACTGGTTAAAGAAGGAGAAATCATTTGACAAAGAGTACAAAGCCTTTGCCTTGAGAAAAACCACTTAAAAATAAATTTTAAAGGGCAGCACTCCCCTACCTACTGACAAGGAGCGCTAGCGCTCCTTGCCCTCCTTTAGGGGAGCGTTGTAATTCTTTGTGCCCCATTCTAGGGGAGTGATGGGTTGTTTGAGGAAATCTTGGGTTGTTGAGGAAAATCGGGGAAAAATGCCCCTCATCCCCGGAGTTAGTTGGATTTGAATCTGAGGTCAAGGATGGATCTTAGAAAGGATCCACAACTGATGGAGAAAGATCCTCAACCTATCCCAAGAATCTCTAAGGTGGTTGGGCCTCTCCAAGCTTATATAAGGAGGCCTTTTCATGGTGAAAGGCATATGGAGAAATTGAGAGATACCTAACTTATGATCTCATAAGGAAGGAGACATTGAAGGCATCAAACTTATGATCTCATAAGGAAGATGATCAATGAAGCATAATCATTTTGTTTGTGCATCATTTGAGAAAGGGGTTGGACAAAGAGAGTTGGAAGAGGATGTTGCAGCTTCATCAAAGGTCTATAAGTATCTCTATTGAGTTCTCATTAATACATGTGCTTGGCCTGTTTCTTTCAAGATAGTGGATACCTACATGAACTTGTCTTTAATGGATATATCTAGTTTCAAATTAATCATAGTAGAATAGGAAGCATGTTTTGTCTTTGATTGGATTGCAGGACTTGTTGAAGAGCTTGGACATCAGAGTTCAACTTGAACTGAGCAAGGACAAACATCGTAAAAAGGTACATATTCTTCCTCTTCTCTATAGATTAGCTTAGCTAGGTTTAAATGGATTTCAGTGACCAAAGTTAGCACCTTTATGTCTTGACCTTAGATATTTAGGGTTCAAGAGGGAATCCACTTGTYYACAGAGGGATTTTCCTGTAACAATATATATATGTGGATGAAAGGTGATAACACCACCCTAGATGCTATAATCTCTTTGTCTGAGTTTTTGGCAGACACGAGTCTACCAAGAGATGCTCTGGTTCTCATGCACTCTACGACGAGCACGTGTCCCCATGTAGGAGACATRTGTTATTCCCATTTTGTGGATAACTAAGAAGATTATGTCTCGAGGCCCTCAGTTTGCAGATATGGAGTGTCGAGAAGACTACATGGACAACAAGATCCTTTTTCACAGTTGGAAACCCCTCTCACCACCACAGATGGTCACAGATTTCCAGATGGCATCCACCACATCAGATGGCTTATGGAATGCGATGGGCCTTGCTCCATGAGGTACAAGTCAGTATTATGGTGAGCATAATTTCAATATCTAATCCAATTGTGTATGTTGTATCTTATATTTCTCTATATTTCATGTTATATGCTTGGACATTATGCATTTTCCCTACTTCACCTTGGTGGTTGACATTGTTCCCTAGTAAGTGGTTTTCCTTGGGGATGGGTTTGCTACTAGTAACTCCCTTAAAAATCTTGATTGTACCATTCTTGACCATACTTACAACTTTCCATCAATGGTCCCCTCCATTTCCTTATCTCTTGGGATTTTAGGTTGTATTGACCCAAGAAGGGGTTGTTCCTCATTCTATGGGAAGAAGGGGTTAAGGCCCAGAGGGATTGATGTTGGGTAAAAGATAAAAGCCGTGTATGGACCTTCCAGATGCTTCGCCCAAGTATTACCCAAGAAAACAGTGAAACACTTATATTTGAGTAAAGGGGGACCCACAATATGATAAATAATGCTTAAAAGATTAGTTGAAGGATGGGAGGTATTTTCACGAGCCAACCTATCATGTCCATGAATATCTACTGGTATGACATTGCCTTATCCTATTCACCAAACCAAGGTAATGGCTCTTAGTTTCATGGTTGAGAGAAAGGGGGTCTCATCATGAGCCAACCTTCCCATTACCACTAGGTGTTTGTGGGTGACATTTCCATTATCTTGTCACCACGCCAGGGCAGTGACCTTCAACCTCTCCTTAAAATTATGAAAGAATAAAAGAATGGCAATTAATGGGCATGGAAAAAAATGCATTGCAGATGAAGGTACCACACACCCTCTAAAAAGGCACCCATGAATGAGACACTACGACCTCTTGTATGTCATGAACCCTATGCCCATTGAGTCTTGACCCCAACCACTTCACCTACTTTACATGGCTTAGAGAGAGATCTCTTGGAAACTCTCCTTGACCAAGGGCAAGATCTACCCAATAGGACACCTCGTCAACCCTCCCATATTCAAGCTTGACAAGTCGCATATTGTCTTTGAGAAATTAATTGTTTGATATAGTGATATTTGATGCACATTATTAGGTGGCTCATTTATTAATTGAATTCACTTATCATGATGTCATGACTTGAGATCCTTGGAGAGCGTTCTCATTTGTCTTTGCAAGACCTAGTTGTTGGACAATTTTGGGAGAACAATCCTAGATTGGGCTTCCATGGGACTACAAGCCCACAAGTTGGATGCCAAGGGTCCACATGCCAGATCACAGAGATGAATATTGAAGACCTAGAAGATGATGTGGAAGACTTATCCCAACTCTCACATGCCAAATGATTTTCCCAAGAGGGGATAAACATATTATTTTTTAGATTGACGTCATATTTGGGGGATAAGGTTTGGTGGTGGTGTTACCATTCATTGACACATGGATGTCTTGAGGAAGATGAGGCCTTTGACATGAGGATATTGCATAGATGTTTGACATGTGGCCTTTGGAGGCTTACCATAGCTTCTCCAACACCAACTTGTCCCCAGTGAAAAAACATCTCCTAAAGGGGTGACGTCCATGTAAAATTAGGGTTTTATTTGTGCAAAAGTGAAATTTTAAGTGAATTTTTTAATATTACTTTGTTAAAGGGGGCAAGATTAGGGTTTTTGACCCCTAGTCTTGTGGTTTACCCCTTAATATGTCGACAAGTCACCTTGGTGACATTTTGTATAAATAAGAGATCATAAGATCTCATTTGGAGATAACTCCCCCTTGTGAGAAGACTTGATCTGAAATTTTTTCTTTACTTGGCATATTTGTCTCTTGTGCACTTGTTTATGGCTATCTTTTGTGAATGGTTGATGGAGGAGTGAGGCGCTAGCCTTGAATGAATGATTTCTAGATTTTATGGTGGATTATCTTAGCATCTTCTTGATTTGGTATGTTTTTTACTCTTATGATATAATTTGTTTCAAGTCAAGGATTGTTGTGCTAGGAGCCAAGTGGGAAGTAACAGAATTTACACCCCCACTATAGTCTTATCATTTATTGCTTGAAGTTTATTGATGTTGCAAGGGTTTGTTTGAGGAAGTAAGAGGATTTACACCCCTCATTCTCAAACCTTAACTAGAGATACTTTCCTTGGGAAGTAAGAGGATTTGTAACCCCAAGGAAGCAACATATCTAGTTCATTTACTTGATTCTATTAACCCAATATTTAAGGCACTAGTCATTTTTTAAATTGCATTGGAGATATAAAATTGTTTCCTTGGGAAAAATGATTTTTGCTAGTTTCAAGTTTATCTTTTTGGAGAAGTGTTCCTTGATCCTTGAGCTCTCTTGCCTCATTGAGGAATCCCTCTTCTCCCACTAATTTAATGGATGTTACAAACTTTAACCTACAACCATTGCGGTTGCATAACCCTAGTTGCTAACTCTCTCCTAACTCCTAAACTAACCCTAGACTAGCTCTTAAAGTTTACTCACTAAATCTACAAACTAGGGCACATCTTTTGGACTAATTGTTGGCATATTTTGATGGTGTAACTTGCTGATATAAGTGACTGAAATATACATCCATAAGGCTTCAATTTTCTACAGAAAATACATGTTTACAATAGTCATCTTCTCTTTCCTCTTAAGTGCCATTTTTCAGCCCATATTTATTACTGATATTAATGTTGATTTACTTAACTAGTTTAGATATTTATATGCTGATTTAGGTGTTAGAGGCGTTAATGAAACATCAACTACTAGAAAACATAAAGAAGTGTGAGTTTTCTAAGTATCCCTTGGTGTATGTGGGGCATTAGATTAGTGGGGGGTAGTTGAAGATTGATCTTGCAAATATAGAGGTCATCCTTAAATGGCCTAGTCCTACCAATGTCACGGAAGTTAGGAGTTTTGTGGGAGTTTCCCAATATTTATGAAAGTTCATAGCATTATTTTTAGATGTGGTGGAAGTACGTCATGCTATAACAACTAGTGGTAAGAGGTTTTAGTAGGGTAATTATCAGCAAAAGTCCTTTGAAGAACTAAAGAAAAATATTAGTTGAGCCCTGATCCTAACACTACTTAACTCACAAAAGTCTTTTTCAACAAAAATTGATGCTAGTGGGTATGCTATGGGAACAATAATAATGCAATGGGGGAGACATCATTTAGATCTATTATATGGAGTAGTTATGCAGTACTCTATATATGGCAAGGAACTCTATGCCTTGGTTCAAGAATTAAAGAAATGGAAGCACTATATATTAGGTAAAGAGACCATCCTCCATACTGATCACCATCCTCTATAATACTTGCAGGCCTAGAGTAAGCTAAACAATTAAGACATTATAAATAGACGAGATTTCTACAACAAATTTAATCTAGTGATCAAATATAAGAAGGGACGAAATTGCAAAAAGTTGGGGTAATTTTCTATCTAGACCACTAACATAAAAAAATATAGCTTTGGGAGCTATTATGCACATGGATCCATTCACCCATGAAACAATAGAAATAAATATGTGGAAGATGAGGACTTCAAGGGAGTGTATTAGTAGTAGAAAGGATAAAAAGGAATAAATACATGTTGATTACCATTTCGAAGATGGATTACTGTAGAATATGGGGAAGCTTTGTGTACTAAAGGAAGAAAGAATACAACTAACATGGGGCCTTCACTTAGTGAACTTGTTAGTGCTAGAAGTTTCCCCTAGACTGCTATAGGGTCAAGCCAAACACATCTTAGTTATTGCAATAGTTTTTTGTAGATGGAAATTAGATTATGGGTTGATTTGATGGATCAATGAGACTAAATGAGAAAGGAAAATGGAAATAAACTAACGTAATATTGGAGATATACCATTGGGAATGGAGCCAAGTAAAGACCATGTTATATTGAAGACCAATGAGCTGCATATCAGACAAAATACTCATATTATGGTGGATGGAAGAATGGAGAATGTGACAAATAGTAGAACATCCACTAAACAGAGATTATCTCTGCAAAATGGATTTGACGGGTACTTGAACAAAGCACACAAGCAACAAGCAGATCACAACAAATTCTTTACTGCTCAAGAATATATTGTTTATGGACAGCCATTGATTCTCAATGTCTGTAACTCGTTCAAGCAAGAGGAAAAGGAAGAATTGAAAACGAAGAGATCACAATCTGATAGCACAATTCACAGGGACATTCAATGTCAGAAATGAATACTTAATAAAATTGTCCATAGGCTTACAATGATTCATACATAGGCCTCTGCCCAAAATCCACCTCTCGGGCCTCGTCCCTCCTCTCTTGATTTTGATGAAAATATATATAGATCATTACCTTAACAAACAATTTCTATTTTCTAAAATACAACTATGATCTACACACTAAAAACAAAATGATGTTTGCAAGAAATCTTGAAAGATAATCAAGAATCTTGAGTCGGTGGAGTTGTTGGTGGATTTGTTGGCTGGAATAGTTGCAAAAGGACCTCAAAATATGCCATTTGTTTATTTGGATATCTTTGATTGATGATTCATCATTTTAAAATTCTTTTATTATCCTCTTCATAACCTTCGAGTGCAAATATCTTGCTTCCAAATAAGAGTACATGCAATGTATGCTCGGTTAGAAAATTGCCCTGAAAATGTTCAACTTGCTCCCTAAAACTTGGGATATTGTGGAATCCTTCATCTGCTGCTAGGGTGTATTTTCCTTGTTATTTCTTCCCCTTGAAAAACTTGATTTAATTTCCACTTATGTTGCTAGGAACTCGATCTGTTACCTGTGCCTTGAAATCTTGGATAATTCCATGAAATGAGGATTGATTTATAGAAATAAGGATCTGATATCCAAAATAGGATGCATATCCCCTGTTCCTAGATACTCTTCCACCCCATTTTTGTTATTAGTTGTTTTATGTTTTTCTCTAGTTGAGATATGTGAAAACTCAATGCCTCTTGGCGTTGTATCTCAATTGAAGGTTTTAATGTCTTTCTCTTGTTCAGGAGGTTCGTTGGCCTCAACTTAGTTGGATGCTGATAATTTTTGCCACAATAAACAATTATAGCATATTCTTTGGACACTTTCTCAACTGTCACTAATATTCCCCCACTTTCATATTCCAGCATCCTTGCTATGTCTTCAACATGTGCACAGCTAATTCCTTTTGAGAGAATTTTCACTAATTCCCTGTGCTTCCAATGCAAGTGCATATTTTCCACTACACCGTCAAAGACTTCTCACCTCCCCAACAACAAAAATGCCTTCATTCTAAATCCAAGTTTGCGAAACATGAATTTCTCTTCATTAATTACTGCCTCTTGATCTGTTGGTTGTTCAACAAGTGCCAACTATACTTCTAATTTAGCTAGATCTTTCTCTACTTTCTGCTCCTTTGATGTCTACAACTCGAGCTTAGATACTAGCTGCTCAGCACCTTGTATTGTTGAAGTTGTCAATTGCCCAAAGGTTGAATGCTCCACCTATGCGCCCAAATTAAAAACATCAGAAATTCTTTTACTCAGGCCACCACTTGTCAACTAATCATCATTTTGGAATTTGCGAGATCAGCTTTCAAACTATCTGTTGAATGATCCATTCGACACCTGTGTGTGAGCTCTCATTTTGGTGTGTTTATGTGTTGATGAAGGTTTTGGCATATCAAATATTGCAAAACCCTTTGGCACTACGTCAACTCGATCCGTTTACTAAGTGAAGAAGACTCAAATATCCTCTGCAGTAGTTTGCGCCTTCGAGAACATAGAAAGTTGTATACGATTAAGAAGAAACCAAGAGATTACTTCAAATACAGGAACATACCAAACATAGATAAATGGATTGGAAAAAATTCGACATTTGTAGCTCGAGCTTGGAGCCTGAGTGTTTTTTGTGTTCCTCCACCAACTAGTTTCATATTATCACTCGGTATAACCTTTGTGACTTACATTTGGTGCCTTGTGTTGAACGCATTACCTGTGGCTTAAAGTTTGAACGATGTGTTCCGTGGTAAATAAGCCAACGCATTGTGTATACATTCTTTAGTCCACGGGCTCTCCTCCATGTGGCTTGTGTTTGATGCTTGGATGCTTGGTGTAGGTAGGTGAGATTGACTTCAATACCTGTCAGGCTAAATAGAGATTGTCTCCAATTATATTTGTGGCACCATTATCCACTTCACTGCCATTGAGGATTCCCAGACAAACATTACCTCGAGAACTGATGACCAAGTAACCTTCTGAGAGAATTTCAAATTGTTTGGTCTTAATAAGCCATGGGTTGCAGTCCCCAAGGTGTAGGACAGTCGGTGACGGAGTGTGTTGTTAAGGCGCTCTGTGATGTTAAAGTCACCGGTTCAAAACCTGTAGGGACAAAAAATCCAGCCATGTTAAGGGTTGGTGTGGCTCAGTTCGGCTGCGATCCCCGGGTGATTTTGACGGCTTAGATGCCCCTGAGTTGCGGTTTCTTAGCCACAGGTTAGTCCCACATGTCACGGATAAACGAACAAACAAACCAAAAAAAAAGCCATGGGTTGCCCCCAAAATACAGGGTTAATGGTTTGAAAATGTGTTTCACATTTGTTATAGACCTGATAGGATATTTCTCCCGCCAACACAATGGTAAGAAATGTTGATATATATTTTTCATTCTAACAATGTATTGTGTTGATGCAGGTTCTGGGCACAATGATTGTATGGAGATTTTGGGTTTGCTAACCCATCTTTTATAAAAATCATAAGAATGCCTTCGGATAGTCTCCCTATCACTTGGGTTTTGATGCTCTATAACAAGCCACACTTTTACTCAAATAACATAAACAATCTAGATATGGCCCGAAAACGAACATGGCGAAGAATTCGAAGATTTTTGGGAAGTGATATAATGTTTTATGATGGCGCTGCAGGAATGTCACTTTTCTAGTAGCATGCCTGTCATGACCAAAAGTCCAAGTTTAATACTATGAAATTGAGTACTAACACTGGCTCCTTCTAGGGATGATGCTCTCCCTGTGAGACATCAAGAACAAGCAGACCATTGTTCCTTTTCCTCTGTGCATCTATGCAACGCAACCTGCAAACTTTTGTTTTTGCAAACATTCAAATTTACGCTATGCCTAATCCAATGGGCTTGTGGAGTCATTCATACTGTCATCAGATATCTGCAATATTTATTCAAATTTTGAACACACTACTGAAAACAAAATTACTATTGCAAACTAACCAACTGAAAACATTATTCATGCTCATATGGTGAGCTTATTCTTCTATCGTATTCCTACTTCTAACCAATAAAAACTGGCTTAGTCATGTGTAATCATGCTTCCAATGAAACCATGATAACATCCATCCGACTGTAAAAACTCCTTGCATGCAGATAAAAATAAAAAAAAACTCCATTATGTGTAACAGAATTTTAACTTGTAACACATGATTGCAACCACCATCTTCTTTGATTCAAAACTTTGCAAGGCTGAAAACTTCTGAGAAGCATGACTCCATATAAATGGCTATTGGATCAAAAAAACATGAGAAAATACTAGATGATATGAAGAATAAAGGTATTGTCTTAACTCATCTTTATCAATTCCATAATGCTCCATCTAACAATGTCATATGTTGCCTTATACGTTTGTTCTTGATAAGCAATTTCTTGATTTTTCTCTTTAATCACAGGTAAAAACATATCACGGGAATCCTCTTGAAGAAATTGAGAAAAAACCCCTTCTTCAACTATTTCTTCATTCGAATAAAAAACAATAGGTGCATCAGAGACAAGATCTAACGCATCTACAACTATGTAATCATCATTACTATCATCAATTGTATCTTGAAAATCTTCCTCAACAACATGTTTTCCATTCTTACAATTAGAAGAAAAAATGTATTTCCACTGAATATACTTCTCAAATATATAACAACAATCTCTGAAAAGACTTTTAGCTAAAAATTATTTTTTACAAAATAAATTGAAAGCATCATGAAAATTTTCCAATGAGTTAATAATTGAAGTTGGAAGAGATCTGCACCAGTCAAGGGCTACTCCCTTCAAAGAGTATCTGAAAAGCTTGATCTTGACATCCTTATGAACAATTTAATATTCATGAATAAACTCATGAAAATCTAGCAGATGCTCAGCTGGAACCTCCCAATCATCTCCTTTAAATGTAGGAAGGATACCTTCCCATTCATCTCTGCTAAGCATTGGGTTTGGAAAACCAACTACATTCGAAAAATCACAAAAAGCAAACCTTTGAGCCAAAATGGCTTCCATGCTTGGATCCAGTGGATTAGCCTATTAATCTTTAGACAGTGGAGTCACCATGGTGAAAGATCTGCAGTCAAGCATATGTCCTCTTCTTGTTCACCATCAAGAAGCAGACCTGATCGTTGTCGTTCTCCCATGGAATATTTTTTCGTTGCTTCGTCCTCGGCAATGGCGCCAAAAGATGTTAGTGCTAGAAGTTTCCCTAGACTGCTATAAGGTCAAGCCTAGCACATATTAGTTATTGCAATAGTTTTTTGTAGATGAAAATTAGATTATGGGTTGATTTGATGGATCAGTGATACTAAATGAGAAAGGAAAAGGGCAATAAACTAACATAATATCAAAGATATACCATTTGGCATGGAGTCAAGTAAACACCTTGTTAGATTGAAGACCAGTGAGCTGCATATCAGAAAAAATACTTATATGATGGTGGATGGAAGAATGGAGAATGTGACAAATAGTAGAACATCCACCAAATAGATATTCTCTCTGCAAAATGGATTTGACGGTTACTTGAACAAAGCACACAAGAAACAGGCAGATCACAACAATTGTTTTGCTGCTCAAGAATCTATTGTTTATGGATAGCCATTGATTCTCAATGTTTGTAACTCATTCAAGCAAGAAGAAAAGACAGAATGGAAAACGAAGAGATCACAATCTGATAGCACAATTCATAGGGATGTTCAATGTCAGAAATGAATACTTAATAAAACTATCCATAAGCTTACAATGATTCATACACAGGCCTCTACCCAAAATCCACCTCTCGGGCCTTGTCCCTCCTCCTCTCTTGATTTCGATGAAAATATATACAGATCATTACCTTAACAAACAATTTATATTTTCTAAAATACAACTCCGATCTACACACTTAAAACAAAATGATGTTTGCAAGAAATCTCGATCGATAATCAAGAATCTTGAGTCGATGGAGTTGTTGGTGGATTTGTTGGCTGGAATAGTTGCAAAAGGACCTCAAAATATGCCATTTTAAAACTCTTTTACTATCCTCTTCATAACCTTTGAGTGCTAATATCGTGCTTCCGAATAAGAGTACATTCAATGTATGCTCTTTTAGAAAACTTCCCTGAAAATGTTCAACTTGCTCCCTAAAACTTGGGATGTTGTGGAATCCTTCATCTGTTGCCAGAGTGTATTTTCTTTGTTGTTTCTTCCCCTTGAAAAACTGGATTTAATTTCCACTTATGTTGCTAAAACTTGGGATGTTGTGGAATCCTTCATCTGTTGCCAGAGTGTATTTTCTTTGTTGTTTCTTCCCCTTGAAAAACTGGATTTAATTTCCACTTATGTTGCTAGGCACTCGATCTGCTACCTGTGCCTTGAAATCCTGGATACTTCCCTGAAATGAGGATTGATTTCTAGAAATAAGGATCTGATATCCAAAATAGGATGCATATCCCCTATTCCTAGATACTCTTCCACCCAATTTTTGTTATTAGTTGTTTTATGTTCTTCTCCAGTTGAGATATGTGAAAACTCAGTGCCTCTTGGCGTTGGATCTCAATTGAATGTTTTAACGTCTTTCTCTTGTTCAGGAGGTCCATTGGCCTCAACTTAGTTGGATGCTGATAATTTTTTCCATGATAAACAATTCTAGCATATTCTTTGGACACTTTCTCAACTGTCACTAATATTCCCCCATTTTCATATTCCAGCATCTTTGCTATGTCTTCAACATGTGCACGGCTAATTCCTTTTGAGAGAATTTTCACTAATTCCTTGTGCTTCCAATGCAAGTGCATATTTTCCACTACACCGTCAAAGACTCCTCACCTCCCCAACAACAAAAATGCCTTCATTCTCAATCCAAGTTTGTGAAACATGAATTTCTCTTCATTAATTATTGCCTCTTGATCTGTTGGTTGTTCAACAGGTGCCAACGATACTTCTAATTTAGCTATATCTTTCTCTGCTTTCTGCTCTTTTGATGTCTAGAACTCGAGCCTAGATACTAGCTGCTCGGTGCCTTGTATTTTTGAAGTTGTCAATTGCCCAAAGGTTGAATGCTCCACCTGTGCGCTCAAATTAAACACATCAGAAATTCTTTAACTCAGGCCACCACCTTTCAACAAATCATCATTTTGGAATTTGCGAGCTCAGCTTTCAAACTATCTGTTGACTGATCCATTCGACACCTGTGTGTGAGCTCTCATTTTGGCGTGCTTATGTGTTGATGCAGGCTCAGGCATATCAAATATTGCAAAACCCTTTGGCACTATGTCAATTCGATCCGTTTACTAAGCAAAGAAGACCCAAATATCCTCTGCAGTAGTTTGCGCCTTCGGAAACATATAAAGTTGTAGACGATTAAGAAGAAACCAAGAGATTACTGCAAATACAGGAACATACCAAACATAGATAAATGGATTGGAAAAACTTCGACATCTGTAGCTCGAGCTTGGAGCCTGAGTGTTTTTTGTGTTCATCCACCGACTAGTTTCATATTAGCACTCGGTATAACCTTTGTGACTTACATTTGGCGCCTTGTGTTGAACGCATTACCCATGGCTTAAAGTTTGAACGCTGTGTTCTGTGGTCAATAATCCAACGCATTGTGTATACATTCTTTAGTCCATGGGATCTCCTCCATGTGGCTTGTGTTTGATGCTTGGATGCTTGGTGTAGGTAGGTGAGATTAACTTCAATACCTGTCAGGATAAATAGAGATTGTCTCCAATTATATTTGTGTCACCATTATCCACTTCACTACCATTGAGGATTCCCAAACAAACATTACCTCAAGAAATGATGACCAAGTAAACTTGTGGGAGAATGTCAAACTGTTTGGTCTTAATAAGCCATGGGTTGCCCCCAAAATCCAGGGTTAATGGTTTGAAAACGTGTTTCACATATGCTATAGACCTGATAGGATATTTCCCCTGCCAACACAATGGTAAGAAATGCTGATATATATTGTTGATTCTAACAATGTATTGTGTTGATGCAAGTTTCGGGCACAATGATTGTATGGAGATTTTGGTCTTGCTGACCCATCTGAATGCTTGGATAGTCTCTCTAGCACTTGGGTTTTGATGCTCTATAACAAGCCACAATTTTACTCAAATAACATAAACAATCTAGATATGGTCTGAAAACGAACATGGTGAAGAATTCGGAGAATTTTGGGAAGTGATATAATGTTTTATGATGGCGCTACAGGAATGTCACTTTTCTAGTAGCGTGCATGTCATGACCAAAAGTCCAAATTTAATACTGTGAATTTGAGTAGTAACGGAACCTATGACATAGCACATGTGTTCATGAAATATTAAATAATATCCCTAATTTCACTAAAAATTGATAAATACCTCCCAAAACCCTATTTTTGAAACCCCCTCCTGATAAATCTTTCTAATAAAAAAAATCCATGTTTTTACTAGATATCCCTATTTTTTACTAGATACCCCTTTTTCTAACCCCCAATACTTATAAACCCCCCTGTACCCTACATCTCGCCCACCCAATGCCTATAATATATTGACTTTATTTTTCACAATTGTAAAACCCCCTTTGTGAATAAACGTGATAAGATATTATTCAACAAGGTGAAGCCCCTGTGACAATTGATAAGGAAGGCTCATAGCTCCAAGGTTGCTAGTCATGTTGGTGTCAAGAAGAAAACAAATAACTTGCAAAGGTATGTTTATTAGCACAAGATGTAGAAAAAAGTAGCTAGATTTATCAGAGGTTGTATTTTATATTATACCAATAAGCATAGTGACATAAAGTTAGGACTATATAGTCCATTTTCAAACCCTACAAGGCCATGAGAAAGCATATCCACGGACTTTGTTGGGATTTTTATGTTAACAAGAAGAGGTAATTGTTGGAAAATGTTTAACAGGTAGCATATGCTTGTCATTGATGGTAAGTACAGTAATGAAGATGGCATGGGTACAGGAAGAATGTACAGAGGATTGTTGGCATGTTTTACAGGCAGCGTATGCTTGTCATTGATGGCAAGTACAGCAGTGATGATGGCTTGAGTACAGCATCGATGATCAGCAGCGCAGTGATATTCAGGAAGATAAGTTCAAGTTGAACGAATGATCGAAGGCCCGTAAAGATTGAGAAGCATTTTCGATCGTTGGATCCATTCAAAATTCTCGAAAGAACGAGAGCCGTCAGATCTGAATGAAGACAAGAAGAGCGCACTGAAAAGGAGGACAGATATCAGACGTTAGATCTAAGCGCAGGACCCAACCACTATTGGATCGAGGAGAACCTGCACGATCCTTAAAGAACAAGGAGAAGCGGGCGTAATCGCGATATGCGAAATCACGACTTAATCTGAGCCGTCAGATCGAGGTTGAATCTGGACCGTTGATCCCTGTCCATGTCGAAGTTTCGAGGATCGAGAGTTGGAGATGTCAAAGAATTTTGACATCAAGAATCCCGATTTCGCGATATGTGAAATCACGATGCAATCTGAGCCGTCAGATCAAGCTTTGATCTGGACCGTTGATTCCAGTCAATGGAGAGGCATCAGGGATCGAGAGTTGGACATGACAAAGATTATTGACATCAAGAACCCCAATTTCGCGATATGCGATATCACGATTCAATCGCAGCCATTGAATCGAGAATGAATCTGGACCGTTGATTTAACTCCTTATCAGAGTTTCGTAGATCGGGACTTGAAGGTGTCGAGAACTCACACGGCGAAGTGGCGAAATCGTGAGAAGATCTGGGCCGTAGGATCTGGGGAAAGTACGAAGGACCAATAGCTGTTAGATATGGTGAAGCTGCAAGGCAGATATGATAGTCGTGGTCCGTTGGATCAAGAGGACACGTGGTGAAAGATCGTCATGTCACTGACTGGAAAGTCAAAGGAACGGGACTTGATCTTAGCCATCAGATCGAGGTTTGATCTTAGCCGTCAGATCAAGGTTTGATCTTGACCGTTGATCCGACTCCATCTCGGAGTCTCGGCTATCGTGACTTGGAGTGATGAGACCCTTCATCACAGGAACTGCGAGATGCGAATTCACAAAGAGATCTGGACCATCAATACACCAAGATTCTGGACCATTGATCCAGCTCCATCTCGGAGTTTCGCCTATCGCAACTTGGAGTGACGAGAACCTCCATCTAAGGAACAGCGAGATGCGAGATCGCGATTTAATCGTGGACCGTTGGATCAAGAGGACATGTGGCGAAAGATCAGAGCACCATAAAGCTCCATCTCAGAGTTTCGCCTATCGCAACTTGGAGTTACGAGCACCTCCATCTAAGGATCAGCGAGATGCAAGATCACGAAAAGATCCTGACCGTCAATACACCAAAAGATGTGGACCGTTGATCTAATCTCCTTTTCGAAGTCTCGCCTATCGCGACTTGGTGTGACAAGAACCTCTATCGAAGGAATTGCGAGATGCGAATTCACGATGAGATCTGGATCGTAGAATCATCGAGATCGTGGACCGTTGATCTCAGCTCCATCTCGGAGTTTCGCGGATCGCGACTTGGAGAGTCGAGATGATTCATCTCCAGATTCACGAAATGCGAAATCACGAAAGCTCTTGGTCATAGCCATGGTCATATAGAGGAAGGAGCTAGCACATAAAAGCTCTGTATCGAAGCTTCGGAGATCGCGATATGAAGTGTCGAGACACTTGGCCACAGGAATGCCGAAATGCCGAAATGTCGAAATAAATGCAATACCCCATGGATTCAATCCAACGGTGCAGATGAATTTGAACAAGATCAGAGGGCAATTGTAGCACGATACAGTGTAACTGCCAGAAACCGTTGATGGGTTCTGCCAGAGGACTCGAAGACACTACGGGATGACTGGCAGAGGTAGTGAAGAGTCTCTGAGAGGGATGAAGATGCCAGTGGAGGCGATTGACAGCTGATGAGCATTGAGGCCTGTAACTGAAACAGAGAAGGTGAGTTCAACTGTCACAGAGAAGACGAAGAGTCTCAACTGCCAGAGAGGCTGAGGAATCTCAGCATAACACCCAGTGATGTTGAACGCATGGGAAAACCACCAGAGAAGCTGAAGAGTTACCATGATGATCGGGCAGAGCACTCGAGAGGTGGAGGATATCAGCGCGGTGTGAGCATGCAGAAGAATGGCGAATATTGCATACACAAGATGCACAGAAGCTATATATACACGGCACAGAGAAGAG
>JASDQU010504307.1:30000-51118 GCA_032191745.1 Picea mariana | reverse complement strand
GGCGGTCCACCTCATGAGGTTTTCATCAATACCTTCAAAGAAAAACTTGTAAAGATAAACTTGGATAAAAACTTGTTTGAATCAACTAGGTTAGTATTAGAAATAATGGTGTCACCACTTTTCAATGGATATTTCAATTAGAAATCACTTCTTCAAAATGATGAGGTAATAAGACAAGTGCACCCATTATCATATAGAGCTAAATGTGAAAATATCTTCTTAAAGGATAGCAAGGTTGATTCATTTAGGGTTGAGTGTAGAAATGTAGGAGGAAGATTTTACATGAGTAAAAACAATTCAACACAAGACTTAAATGATCCTTGATAGAAAGAACATGAAGAGATTAGCTCATACCTCTGATTACCTGAAGTGAAAACGATGTTAAGAACAAGACAAAGATCATATCACCTCAGCATTAGTACCAGATTGGTAATTGGTATCAGAACATGTTTTTGCATTACTAGAATAAATAGTACCAGAATAGGACAGTACCAGAATAGAGCAGTACCGGAACAGAGCAAGGGGCATAAACAAAGTGACATGATGGATGTTTTTTGCTCATTCATGACAACAACCACTTCACCAAGGAATTCAATGATAATATATGAGGAGATGTATATGAGGGCTTGACAAATTTCATGGTAGGGAGCATGCAATAATTAAGAGTAACCATATGTTTACTGCATAATTAGTCTAATTTATTTTAGTAAAATGAAAAATGTTGAGTTTATACGTCCTATTACTTGAAGCATTTAAATCGAACATCAAAAACTTGAGTATAGGATAAGGACTACCAACACCTCATTACCAGTACCGGGTCACCTGAGTACTGGATGGACGCAGGGTTGTGCTTCAGTACCGGAATAGCGCAAACCTCCTCCTTTGGTACCAGATGAGCACACAGGCGACCATCAGTACCTGATGAGCATAGAACCAGATGAGCACAGGAATTTTGTTCAGTACTGGATGAACGCAAACTTTCTCCTTTGGTACCAGATGAACGCAGAGGCAAACATTGTTTGCAGTACCGAATGAACTCAATTCTGCAGTGCCGGAATAGAATGGTACCATAATTCTGGAAATGACTATCAAATCCCAACATTGAACATGTTGATTTGGCCTCACTGATGGAAGTTGCAAAAGAATATGAAGGTTTCAACAATCACTCCCCCATGCCTAAGTTTTTGCATGGCCTCATGCAAATAATGTGAGATGCTAAAAAAAGGTTGCTCAGAGAGTTGTGAACACCTACTAAAAACAAACCAATATAACTAATTAAAATTGGATTTTTATTCATGCTTACAAATGTCCTAATCTTCCCATGGAGAGACAACTAGATTCTTGACTGATGTGAAGATATGCTCTTCCTGAGAGGTGGATATCCTAGCTACTGCCAGAATGCAAGAAAGTTCTTCGAGGAAGATTATTCAAGCTCTGGATCATCCTTGAATTACTCTAGTTGGTTGATGATACCTGTTTCGCAACACAGATTAGTACTCGGGGGGTTCTTATAGCACCCCAAACATGATTTGTCATTAAAGATCTAAATTTTAAAACTATTTGCAAAAGAAAAACACACCAAACTTGAAATCCTTATGTTAATGGGACCCTGCTATCACCAAGTTATCGGTTTGCATAAGTTAGCTCATCATAAGTAAAAATAAATTTGCATAAACAAAAACACACTTGCATCAAAAGAAAAGAGGACAACCTAACTTTGGAGAAACCCCACCAAAGTGGATGCATGGAATCTCCCTGCATGTCTTACCATCTTCTCTCCACCCTTAGGTCATCCATAAAACTAATCCAAAACCATTAAATCAATCTGATTCAAATACTACATATTATTGTTTACAACTCCCCGGTAGCGACGCCAAAATTTTGGTGCAATTATTTACATAATATATTACCAAACAAAAATTATCAACCAGGATTCGTAATCAGTAGATTTGATGCACTATATGTGCTGATAACAGATAGGTTCCTATGTCTGATGAGTATAGTTTAAATAAGAAACATTCAATAACAAAATACTATGTTTTCAAAGATAACACTCTTCACACAATTCATAAATTAGAAAGCAAAACTTGCAATCATGCACTCAAAATATTTTTCTCAGATAATGCCTTGTCCATTTACAATCTCATGAAGTGGAAATATGGACTTTGAATCTATTATCTATAGCTTCTACTCTTAACAACAACTAGAAAGCAAATCTTGGCACACTTCAACAATACCACTCCAAACTTAGAAGAGAAAACTAATAACAAAACTTCTCAAGCAAACAATGAATCAAAGGGTTCTTTCTTAGGTGACAAATCTGTTCATTAGAGACTCATGAAATGAAGAGATGAACTTAATATCTTGTTCCCTATAGCATTTGAAACAACAATCAACAATCCATTTTATCCACTCTTAGAAATAAATCAATCATAACCCTATCAATGCCAATGAAATCTTCTTCAATACATGAGGCAATCAATATGCTTGAAAGACTTCATTACATGAAACATGAAGGTGAGAGATGAAGTCTTATGATTCCTGTACCTACTAAGAGCAACACAATCATAAATTCAAAACAATAACAATAGCATATTTGACAATCACACACATCTATCCAACTCTTGTTAACTAAATATCAATTTGCAGAAATGAAAATGGAACTTATTTACTATGTTCAATGTCTAATTAATCAAACTAATTCAAAATCAAATAACTTTGTACTGAACGTAAAATGCATTTGAAATCATTTACAACACACAATTGTTAAATGTTCACACTCACACAATTGCACAAAAATCCAGAATTATAATTACAAATAAAATATAATGAATCTTACCTTGATTGGGTTGGTGGGCCCTTGCCATACCAACAAGGAATCTTAAGAAAGACTTACAGAGAAGAAGACATGAACATACACGTTAAATCCATGAATTGCAACTTATATAATTACTTGAGAAGTAGGTGTACAATCAACAATCTTCAAAAATCAAACCTACACCATAACAATTCCTTCTTCAAGAACCAATCTTACAACATAATAATCCCTCTCTACTCAGACCTATGAGGTCTTATTTTTGGGATGAAACCGAATCCCCAAACTAAGAAAACAATTTTTACAATTTTAGGATAAATCCCCAAAATCTGTGTTTTTTACCAATTTGGGTAGATTCGAGTTAGTCCCCCACCCATATCTCCCAAACAAATTCTAATTTTGAAAGATTCCCATGTTTTACTAATTTTTCCATATTATGGACAAAACCCATGTATTATGATTTCTAGATCTGATACCATATGCATGAAAATCGAGGTGCAAGTCGAGAGTTTGAGTTTTTTTGCTAATTTTGGAAGAATAATTCCCCCTAAGATAGAGGTCCACACATCCTAGATGGGTGGATTATAACTCACGTTTCCACATGAAAACATTTCTCTGGACAAAACCCATGAGCCAGATTTTTTTCTAGAATCATTCAAATATTATGAATTATGTCTAGTACCAGATTAGCACAGGATGGTACCAGAATAGCACAGGCTGGTACGAGAATAGCACAGGGCACTACCAGATCAATATTATGCAGTTCTGTTGGTACTAAATCAATGTTATGCGGTTTTTTTGGTACCATATCAATGCTTATTAAGATCAAATGATTAGGATCATGCAAAATCAACTATTTTAATCGAATTAACTCAAGAAAATCAAACAAAACATGCCTTAACCATAAGCTACCTATCTATGCACATGAATAGGGTCATTAAGTGTATTTTTGGAGCAAACAGAGAATTAGAAATATCACCACTTTTGACTGGAAGTTTTAAGAATAGTTTTGCAAAGACCAAGGACTTTTTAGATTTTTCCGAAATAAAATCCAAGTCAAATTCTTGCAGGATAACTATCCATCGACTTATTTTCTCGTCGATGACCCATGGTGTTAACACATACTAAAAAGTGTTCATGACAACAATGAGGGTGGTCTTGCGAAGTATATATAATGACAGAACCATTGGACAACATGGATAGTTTCCAAAGCAAGTTTCTCAACTTGTGTGTAGTTGAGTTTCGGTCCAACTAGGAATCAACTAAGATAATAAATAACGTGATCTTCGAGCGTGTCATCCTCTTGGACCAATACCATGCCAATGGTAGACTCCGAGACAACCAAATACAACAAGAAATCCTTGACATAATCTAGAGGACTGAGCAAAGGCGAAAACTTCAGGTCACGTTTCAACACTTTGAAATAGCACTGAGTTGCTTTATCCCAACAAAATGGCACCCCCTTTTTCAAAATATGCATAAACCCTTTAGTAATATCGACATAAATGGAAATAAAATGCTAAAGAAAATTGGATTTACCTTGTAGACTCTGAAGCTAAGGGATTGTGCGCAAGGGAGGCAATTGAACTATTTCCTCAACCTTCAAAGGATCGACCATGATCTGTTTAGATGACATGATGAAACCTAACAAGCATCCCAATGTCACACAAAAAATGCACTTGTTTGGATTCAAGCGAATCCGATAGTAGTGACACCTCTCAAAGATAAGTCATAAATGGGTGGGATGATCAGATCTCTTACAAGAACATGATGCTAGACCATCAAGAGACGCCTTGACTATGTGTTTGATGTCATGGAAAGAAAATGACATGGCCCATTGAAAAGTGGTTCTAGCATTCTTAAGGCCAAAAAGAATTTTTCTATACGTGAATGTACCCCAAGGACAAATAAAAGTCGTTTTATGTTGGTCCTCAGGCTTGATCAGAATTTGATTGTACCCAGAAAAACCGTCCATGAAAGAAACGACCTCACAACCTGCACATTCATTGACATTCTGGTCAATAAATGGGGTTGGAAAATTTTCTTTCAAGCAAGCTTCATTTAGATCGTGAAATTCCATACATACACAGATTGTACCTTGCTTCTTGTTGACAAGAACATGGTCCGATAATCACTCCATCAATTGCATAGGATAGATGAAACCAACCTTGATGAGTTTCTTTACTTTAGCCTTTATCATCGTTTCTTTACAAGGATTGACCGAGAGACGCTTCTTCCAGACAAGTTTAACATTAGGGTAAGTTGTGATATTGTGTTTAATAATATGTGTATCAATGCTTGGAACCTCCTCATAAGACCAGGAAAATATGTCGCAAAATTCTTTAAACAATTCAGTTTAGATCTGAATCTCTTCAGGAGAACAATCTGCTCCAACGAAGACATTTTCTGCACTGCTAGGGGTTATGGATATGTCAATAAGAATCGTTTTAGAATAATACTTCCCATGTTTCCCTAGAAATATATTTCCTACATATCCATAGGGTTAATAGGACAAGGGACATCTCCATTCATGGTTGTAATGAAATCTCCTGCATCTATCCTCTTGAGCTTGGGTAAGAAATAAGATCCATGGTGAAGATCATCCCAAGGTCTGTCTGGCCCAGTCATTGCCTCCAGGATCACCTCGTTAGAGGTAAAAACTAATCCCAAAAGGTCATGAGCAGTGAGAGAGTGTTGAGCCCAAATAGGCTTGAGAATAAGATCTATCTCCTGTGGGGGAGACATATCAGGGTTGGCCGAGGCTTGCTGGACAATATTGTACATAACCTGAGCAACAGATAAGGGCATAGCCATTCCAAGGTTCCCTACCCCTTCCATAAAATAGGATGGGGAAGGTAAAGTGCATAGATCATCAAAGTAACTTGTTCTAAAAGACACGACGTAAAAAATCATAAGCTTCGGCTGGTCGGGGATAGCGGAAACAAAACTAACATAATTAGAAGGAGGCAGATAGTCAAAACTCCCCATTAAGGATGGAAACAATCCAACACCTAAATTTGTAGTACCTAGCTATGGGTTTTCAATCATTAGGATCATGGATGCCCCCGATGAAGGGTTAGGACAGAATAAGGATAATTGATCAACGGTTATGATCCGACCTCCATTAGGAAAACATAAGACCCCAAAAATGGAGATACAACCACTGTCATAGTGTAGGTCCAACTCCTCCCTAACAAACTATTATAGTCGAGAGGTGCATCGACTACTTCTACCTCAACGCACATAGTTTTTCCCTCCAAATGCATGGGGAAAGAGAGAATTATACCATGTGGTATGAAATATTGACCTTCAAACACAGTTAGAAATGTGGATGATAGAGACAACTTAACTTGGTAGATGGCCTTCCAACATGCCAACAACATCACACAAGTTGAGGCACCCTCATCAACCACCGTACAAAAAATGTTCTGTGTCAATGATTTCATGGTATAGGCCACTACTATATGAAAAGAGAAATGGTGAGGAGGACAAGGTTTATGGTCTGTAGGGTCAAAGAAAATCATTCCTGATTTAGAGGTATTGGCCACTCCCAAGGCAGAAAACAATGCTTTTCTCTGTGAGGGGAAACTCTGGAGAACTTCTAGAGTGGACATTGCATAAGGAGTTTATGTTAGATCCTCCACAATGGATTAATTTTGAGAAACACTTGCATTTTGGTTGTGGGAATCCTTTTTGAATGCACCTTTAGATATGTGAGTCATTGTTTCTTCCACTGTATTCTCAATTTGAAGAGGAGTCAATGGGTTGGAGGATTATTTTTCCTTCTCAACAGATTCTATCATTCCGTAGTTATGACCCTTGGTCTGTAGATGAGCTTTGGATTTCATCATATAAATGTTTGCGGCCCCGTTGTTAGTATTAGGCACAAGAGATTCTTGACTTCCCCCAGGCATGCTCGTGGATGAGGAAGCTTGAGACAAAGTTTTCCCTTGTGGAAAAGGGTTTGTTAACATGACATGCTATTTTTGTGCCAATCTATTTTGGGATTCCTCAAGCCAAGGGAATTTGTGAGTCAAGTGGTTTTCCATGCAAAGCTTGCACAAAAAATTCACCTTTCTCTTTTCATTTTTTCCCTTGCCAGCATTATTTTCATCCTTCTTATCCCCCTTACCCTTATTTTTTTTAGGTTTCTTATTTCCCTCGGTTTGTTGGTAACCCTTTGGATTTGTTGATTGTGTACAGTGTACATTCGATGTTTGGGTTAAGGTGGCAACCAAACTAGGAGTTTGGCTGGCCACAATCTGTTGAATCGATAATTGTTATAACTTATTAGACAACTGATCTATGGAATTTCTCTTTACTGAGCCTATTATTCCATTGGAGTGAGGCCCAAAATTCTGTTTGGTCTTATTAAGAGTTGACCGCAGTGCATCAAGTAGGATCTTGTATAACATACCCGATTGAGAGTAAATCAATTCGAGTTGTTGGGATCTCATGGTAGCCTCTTCTTCAGAAAAACCCTGGATGTCATGACGTCTTTGAACATGCAAGGAACCAAATACTTTAGGAACTAATCAAGAAAAAATGCAAGAGGGACCTTGAATTTGATCAAAATATTTCACCACCGCCATTCTCAGATGTGATTTGAGATATGGACAACTTTTTTTCATCTCGAAGTTGGCCAGAAACTCAATGCTGACATCATATCTTACTGGTAACTATAAATGGTTTAAGAAAACCATAACCAGGTCATTAAAGTAAGCATACTTCGAGTTGTCAAGCTCAATATACCATTTCACGACACCCCCTATAAGAGTGTGTTGAAACAAGTGCAAATGAACAAAATCATCCTTTAACGAGTTGGATGAGCACCATAAGTGAAATGTCATCACATGATCACCTGGATATTCTCCATGATTGACTTCAAACTTAGGGATGTCTAAGGTAAACTTAGTCGGCATGGGGGGGCAACGTGAATCATGAACAATTGGATTTTTCAAAAGTCTAGACAAGTCTGGAAAATGCAGAGTTGCCAGAAAAGGAAGTCTCAGTTGTGGCAGATTAACATAGAAAAGGGGCCTAGATTTTGGCTAGCACTAGGTTTCCATGAAAATTTTGACTATTGGCCAGGGTTTTGGTAGATACCATGGTGGCCCTGTCTAGCAAAAGAGACTTGTGTTTAGTTCTACATCATTGGTTGATTTCTGAAGTTAGATGGCATGGCTTGTGTTGGGATTGCTCCCTGTACAATGTTCCAAGAACCTTAGTTGTGGATGCCCCCATTGGACCCTCCTGGCAGAGGTACTAAACCCTGCCTGGGGTTTCATAGAGTGTGGGAGGGATTCCCCCCTATCAAAATCCCTTGCGAGAGAAACAATCCCTATTAAAGATTCCCAAGACCTTGCATAGGGTTTTGTTGACAAAAGATGGGTTTTCCCCTATTTGAGAAAGAGGATGAAGAGAAAGAGTTATTTCCAAATGAACCAAATAAATAAAAAGGCATTGATCCCACCAGAGTCATGTAGGATTGAGCTCCATGGCTCCCTTCACTGAACAAACTATATTTGGTATTAAGCCCGATCAACTACTGAAAATTTCCTTTGAGAAAAGGGGACGAAGGAGGGATATGACCTCCATCGTAAGGAATGGCGTTGAATGGATTAGTGGTTGCCATGGTAGCTCCTTGCAAGGGAGTATTAGAGATCTCTTTCCCCATACCAATGGTCTATAAAGTAGAGAAGGTTAGAACCGAGATGGAGTCAAAACCCGACATCCCATGTGAAAAGGGAGTGCCAGACACATTCTGAATAGAGGGAACAGTGGTCAAAGTCGTCGAAGGAATTGTGCCACTGCCCAAAGTAGTGGTCATATGAAAATCAATAGTCTTGATAGGAAGAGGTGGGGAAGGAGGCACAAAATCCCCTCTTGCGGCAACTATGATGGGAGTATGAGGACTCCCTGACAAAGTAGAACTAGTTTCTTCCATCGCCTCTTGCCGAACAAACTGTCATTTAGGAAAAGTCACCTGAGGGGGGACTATATGAATTAGAAGCGGTGATGATAAGTCAGTAATAAGAGGGTTTTTGGGCCTGAAGCCTTTGGCTTCAAGGTAAAAAACAATGGAATCCTTCACTTCAGGAAAGTATCCTCTAGGAACTGGCTCGAGCACTGTTTCCAGTGGTCTGATAGCTTTAAATGAGCCTTCTTGATCTAGTTTTTTCTTCAATGTTGGTGGAGGTGGCTCAAACGTAACTGATGACAAGCCATAAATCCTACATAAATGACCAAGCTGTTGATCTTCCACTTTTTGAAATGATCAACCGAAACTATAAAGTCAAGCCAATGTGAAACAAAGAGAACATAATAAAAATCTCCTATTCGCAAATCAAGCAAACAACTGACTAGAAGGAAGAACAATTACGTCAATCGACACTAGAGAAACTTACAGGTGCAAGTGTAACTCAAACATGGAAACATCCTCTGGGTATACTATGCAAAGCGCAATCCAACATCTACCTTGGGTACCATGGTATACCCCCGCAGTTAACCGTGTAAGTCCCTAAAAGAAGTAAACTATGTTGCCATCTCATAGTCGGTCACCATGCAGGTACAATAGATAGTCGGGTTGATTGTAATGAAAAGGATAACAAAGTATGAATCCTTTCAAGGGTATTGAAGGAAAATCATGTAGAAGAAAACTGAGGATCTCAAACGGGTTCGAGGTCCAAGAGGCTCTGTAGTCAAGCGTGATCAGTGTAATTCTCAAGAACGACCCTCAATATACAATCCCCACTATGCTCAGTCTAAATTTGGAGGGGTTATCTCCTATACCTTTCCTTACATGACCTCGTGTCCCAACTGACTCTTACAACAATAGACTTCTAACACTCCCTATGATAGAATCCTATGTTTGCTTAGGCGACCTTGAAGAGTTTCCTCTTCACACTTATTTCAAGGCCCTAGAGCCTAGACTACTTGGTGAGCCCTACGAACAAAAAATGTAATTGATTTTAAGTGTTAAACATTCATTTTAATTGGCTTGATTTACTCAAAATAATGTGGACATGCAACTTGTGGTGTTTACAAGAGATGAAAGAGAAGAAAAACTTTAAATCATTTATGCAAAAGAAAACTATGTTCGTCAATTGAAAGAAATGACTTTTAAATATTTGCTAATGAAAACTTTTCAAAATAGTATTCCAAGATCCTATAACCAAAAGTTTCCTAAAAGATCTTTTCGTTTTACAATGCAAAACTACTAAAATTTTAGGGAAATAGTTAAGTAGGAAATTTGAAGAAAAAATCTTTTATTTTGTGAAAAAAAACCTATGGTACAACTACCAAACAAGATTCATAACTAAATGCAAATTTTTTTGATATATATTTTTTGAAATGCTTGGAAAACAAAAAACAAAAGTAAAAGATCTTTTTTGTTTTTCAAAGCATAAAATAGGAAAAAGAGAAAACAAAACCAAAGACTAACACATAACCTAAACAATCACATAAATGCAGGATGTTATCACTGAGAGTCACCCTCAGACTACAAGAGGATAAGCTCAGTACCCATCAAAATGTTTGTGGAGGCAGGTTTATGAGTGGAGGTCAAATGAACATCGCTAAGAACAAGAATGTTTTAACATAGAAAGAGGACTAGAAATGAAAAAGGAAATGAGATCCTCATTAACTTCAGTCAGTGGTTTAAAGTTAAGTGTGATTAGAAGGAAGACTTAGTGAGAAAGGTGTACAAGTATTCCATGAGCATATGGCTTTCAAGCAACTTGATGAAGAAAAACTCAAGCACAAGAGCACTCTTGAACTCGAGTTTCAGACACTGAAATATATCACAACAACATAATAATCAAACCTGCATTACCATGCAACTACAACAAATTGTCTACATATTCCATGCACGAGCATTTAAGCATAAGAGGAAACAAGGCAACGAAGAAAATATTGAAACATGTCACAACAAAATTATAATCAAACCTACATTACAATACTACTACAACCCTTGTTTGGATCCTCCATGCACAATTTTTTCAACACAGACTAACAAGATGGTTAAAGAAAATGAATTCTATTAATGTGAAAGTCTCAGGTCTCATAAAAAACCAGAGAACAGCTTTGTTATCAAAATATTACAAAATAGGGAGCTCTGCTCAACCATTTGACCACAACAAATTCTTAAACTAATCTATTTATACTCAGACCAATGGAAAACCACTAGGAGAGTCCTCTGGCCATCTTGTCCAAGGCTCTTCATCTGTGCATCCTTCTGTCAGACTGTGCACGTATCCTTCTATCAAACACGAGATCATATCAACATGAGCCTGCAGGAAAAATGATCCATCGTGGTACCTCGGGCTAAAAATTCTATCTCCATAGCTAGACCCTCCATGCCTTCTATTTATGGAGTGAGTTGAGGTTTCAACCACCAGTCCTTTTTCATTAACTTCTTTTTTTTCTCTAGATCACAATGAGGCTTAATGTCTAGGGGGAGGGCACGTGATGCTCTCAAATTTATCATTTTATAAGCAGGTGATTGCAGGGCCATCGAAGGCCATTTGGACCCACATTAATTTTGATCCCATAATCCACCACCTTCCACCATGTATCTCTTTCTCCATACCATGGTTTCAATTATGGGATCGCTCAATAATTTTATCCTTCAAACATGTTGCGTCCCTGCAATGAAGCATGGTTGTTGATCTGGTCATGATATGTGATATGGGTGCTCCTGCTATTTTAGCGGCCCCAACAAATATTATCTTCTTGCCAACTATATAATCCTTCTAACTATTCTTAGAGATGGCACTAATGTTGGCGTTGAACAAGAACACTTCCCAGAGGATGATCTCCCGCAGCTGATGTGGTGGCCTAACATCACTATGTGGAAATGTCATGGACGGAGGGGTGACACATGTCACTCAAAAAAAGGCTGATGACATGTCCAAAAAATATTGAAATGAGTGCCATGTGTTAGTGTTAGATGGATGCCATGTGTCAAAATTGATGGGTTCCAAGTGTCTTTGACACTTCGGAGTTCGGTGGGGGGGGTCTGCATATAGAGATTTCATAACTCCCGGAGTAGTAAAAGCCTGGGTCACATGGCGACCTGAAATGAACATTGAATATTGGAAACGAACCACGACCTTCGATCTAAGGAGGAGATGCGGCAGAGATCTGTGAATTCTGAGAGAAAAGTACTCCGGAGGAAATCAGGAGTGGAGAGGATGAAACTCTCGAAGCCCAAAGTCTTGAAGTAAAATACCACCATTAGATCTGGAAGGACACACGACAAAGATATGTGAACTCTGGGATAAAATTACTCCAGAGGAAATTGAGAGTGGAGAATCCAAAACTCTTGAAGCCCAAACCATGGAAATGAATCTTAACCATAAGCTCTATAGGATGCATGGCACCTAATCGACAACTCTAGGAGAAAGTACTCCAAAAGAAAATGAGAGGGGAAGTCCTGAAAGAAAAAAGTCTCAAAGTCCCAAGGTAAATCATGATTGTTGATCTGAGGAGGACACGTGATGGAGATATGTCGACTACGAGAGAAATTACTTCAGAGGAAAACAAGAGTGGGGAAGCCAAAACTCTCGAATCCTGAACTCCCGAAGTAAATCGTGACTGTCCATTCTGGAGGATGCATGACACTTGATCTGCAACTCTGGGGCTTCCGCCTATTCTTTAAACCTCACACAAATTTGACATTCTGAATGCATGATTTTCATTGATCTAAAATGCTCTCGTGATCTCCACCAATGAAAAATGAACCTTCCCGCTGCTTGTTTTTCATCCCAAAATAGACTACCATTGAGTCCATCACTTGGACGCTTCTTGTGAAACAAAGGACTTGTTCGTCCTATGACCCTTGGAAACTTTATGTGATAACATTGGCTCCACAGGGGATGGCATGCTCCCTATGAGCTACCAATAAAAAGTTGTTCCAGTGCCTTAGCTGTTGGGTTGTGGAGTCATATGGCCTATGCAACCAATCCTTTGCAGACCTTCAAGATATGATATTTACTTCTATCATATCCTAATATACTGGGAGAAACTTTTCTTATTTATTGAAAATTGAAAACAAATGCTAATATATTGAGATTATTTATGTACACTCCTACTCTAATCAACTTCTTCCTCTAGATTAGGTAAAATCATGCTTCCAATGAAGCCATACAAGTAATTGATTAACAAGTGAAATTATTGATTTGGAAAAGATGAATGAAAGAACCCATGACATATAGAAATGTAATTCGAAAGGACACCATAACCAACCTTTATTTGATAAGAACAATTTGACATTTAAAATGCTCAAAGACTCCATATAATCAGAAAACAGATCATGAAAACCACAATGAAATACCTCGGCCTAATATTGTTCCAATTGAAGATCAAATATCCTCAACATATTTTCTTTACCATGGAAGCTTCCATTTTCAACTACCTTCAAATCTGAACATGGTTGTGGACTAATTTAGTTGCTAATCATATATTGTTTGATGTTGTCAATAGATCCAGGTTCAAGCATGGTGAATGCAGGTTTTTTGATTTGTGGAGATGGCTACTCAATGTCTTCTATGGACCTAGGATGGCTGATTTCCACACAATGTTGTTCCTTAATGTATAAAGGAAAAGGCTCTATAGTATGGTCTTGAAATTCCTTCATATCCACATCGAAATATGATTCATAGTTTTCATACACCAACTGGCTACTCAAGTAAAAAAAATGTGATGTAGGGATTTGCTCTTCTTCATCTTAATACTCATCAAAGATAGGTGAGCCAAAAAAATTGTTATCTTGCAAAGAAAAATGAGCAATCTCTTTATTCTTGTCTTTAATCACAAGTGAAAATACATCATGGGAAACCTCTTGAAGGAATAGAGAAAAATCCTCTTCTACAACTATTTCTTCTTTTAAATCTGAGACAACAGGTGCATCAGGGGAAAAATATAATGCATCTATGTGTATGAAATCATCAGTACTATCATCAATCATATCTTGAAGGCATTCTTCTTTGGAAATAGAAATAGAAAAAGTTTCATCCATATGTTCAAAATACTCACTTCTATCCTTACTTTCTCTTGCAATCATATCTTCACAAAAATCATCGCACGAGGAACATTCTATTGTCTGATGAATATCAAATTTGAACCTTTCACTACATTCTTCAAGAATTGTGTTAGAAGAATAATACCTCTTACAATACTTGTTGAAAGATACATAAAATTCCTTCAAAGAAGATATGCTAGAAATAGCAAGTGACTCATACCATCTTTGAGCATCACCATTTAATGAGTATACGAACATCTTCATGAGAGCATCTTTATGATAAATATCCAATTGATCGATGCATTGATGAAAATTTATGATATGTTGTGCAGGATAATCTCCTTCATCTCCATGAAACATGGGAAGAAAGTCTGTGCATTCTAGGAAAGAAGGCACATGATTAGGAAAACTAGGAATAACTGAAATATTTAAAGGTGCAAACCTCCGAGCTAAGATAGCTTCCATTGCTATTGTATCTTATATTAGTGAAGTCACCAATAGGTTCTTCCTTCATGGAGTGGATTCACCAGGTGAATGTTGCAGTCTATGATATGTGACCAACCCTTCTTCACCATCAAAAGCTAGATTTGATCAATGTCATTCTCCCAGGGAGTATTTCTTCATTTCCTTCCCCGACAATGGCGCCAATAATGTTAGCACTAAGAGTCACCCTCAGACTGCAAGAGGATAAGCCCAGTACCCATCAAAATGTTTGTGGAGGTAGGTTTATGAGTGGAGGTCAAATGGACATAGCTCAGAACAAGAATTTTTTAACACAGAAAAATGACTAGCAATGAAAAAGGAAATGAGTTCCTCATTAAATTCATTCAGTGGATTAAATTTAAGGGTGATCATAAGGAAGACTTGGTGAGAAAGGTGTACAAGTCTTCCATGAGAATCCGACTTTCAAGCAACTTGGTGAAGAAAAATTCAGGCACAAGAGCACTCTTGAAATCAAGTTGTAGACACTAAAATATATCACAGAAGCATAATAATCAAACCTCCATTACCATGCGACTACAACAACTCATCTGGATCTTCCATCCATGATAATTTCAGCATAAGTGGAAACAAGGCAACAAAGAAAATACTAAAACAGGTCACAACAACATTATAATCAAACCTACATTACAATACTACTACAACCCTCATCTCGATCCTCCATGCACAAGTGTTTCGGCACAAACTAACAAGATGGTGAAAGAAACTGACTTCTATTAATGCTAAAGTACTAGGTCTCATACAAAACCAGAGAATAACTCTGTTATCAAAATATTACAAAATAGGGAGCTCTACTCAACCATTCGACCATAACAAATTCTTAAACTGATCTATTTATACTCAGATCAGTGGAAAACCACTAGGAGAGTCCTATGGCCATCTCATCTAAGGCTCTTCATCTATGCATACTTTTGTCATACTGTACGTGTATCCTTTTATCAGACGCGAGATCAAAATAGCATGGGCCTACAGGAAAAATCATCCATCGTGGTACCTCATGTTGACAGTTCTGTCTCCACAGCCAGACCCTCCATGTATTCTATTTATGGAGTGAGTTGAGGTTTCGACCACCACTCCTTTTTCATTAATTGATTTTTTTTTCTCGGGATCGCAATGAGGCTTAATGCCTAGGGAGCAGCCATGTCTTGCTCTCAAATTTGTCGTTTTATAAGCACGTGATTGCAGGGCCATTGAAGGTGTTTTGGACCCACACTACCTTTGAGCTTGCAATCAACCACCTTCTTCCACACAGCTCTTTTTCCATACCATGGTTTCAATTATGGGACCGCTTAAGAATTTTATCGTTCGAACATGTTGTGTCCCCGCAATGAAGCATGGTCATTGATCTGGTCGTGATCTGTGATCTAGGTGCTCCTGACATTTTAGCGTTCCTGCCAAAGATTATTCACCCACCAACTATAGAATCCTTCTAACCATGTTTATATATGGCGCTAATTTTGGCACTGAAGAAGAACACTTCTCGGAGGATGATCTCCCACAGCTGATGTGGTGGACTAACGCCAGTATGCTGACATGTCATGGACGAAGGGTTGACACATGTCACTCAGAAAAAGGCGGATGACATGTCCAAAAAAGATTGAAATGAGTACCATGTGTCAACGCTAGATGAATTCCATGTATCAAAAATGATGGGTGCCAAGTGTCTTCGACATTTCAAAGTTCGGTGGGGGGGGGTATTGATATAGAGATTTCATAAATCATGGAGTAGTATGGGCCTAGGTGACATGGTGACTTGACATGAATGATGAATCCTGGAAATGAACAACGACCGTTGATCTAAGGAGGAAACGTGACAAATATTTGTGAACTCTGGGAGAAAATTACTCTGGAGTAAATCTAGAGTAGAGAGGCTGAAACTCTTGACGCCTGAAGTTTGAAGTAAACTAACATCATTAGATCTTGGAGGACACAAAAAAAATATCTGTGAACTCCAGGAGAAAAATACTTCAAAGGAAATCGAGAGTGGAGAAGCCAAAACTCCTGAAGCCCAAACCCCTGAAGTGAATCTTGAACGTTATCTCTGGAGGACACATGGTGCCTGATCTGCAACTCCGGGAGAAATCACTCCGAAGGAAAATGAGAGGGGAAGTCCAGAAATGAAAAAATCCTGAAGTCCCAAAGTAAATCATGACCATTGATATGAGGAGGACACATGGCGAAGATCCTTCGACTCTGGGAGAAATTACTTCAGAGGAAAACAAGAGTGGGGAAGCCGAAAATACCGAACCCCGAACTCCCGATGTAAATCATGATCGTCCGTTCTAGAGGATGCGAGGCACTTGATATGAAACTCTGGGGCTTCTGCCTGGTCATTTAATCTTGCACAACTTTCACATTCTGAATGCATGATTGTCGTTGATCTAAAATTATCCTAGGATATCCACCGTTGAAAAATGAACCCACCTGTTGCTTGTTTTTCAACCCAAAATAGAATGCCTTTGAGTCCTATGCTTGGACATTTCCTATGCAACAAAGGACTTGGTCATCCTATGACCCTTGACAACTTTATGTGATAACACAGAGATTCACTGGAATCTAGAGAAGGATCTAATTCTTATAGGCTCACTCTAAACCTTTAAAGTGAATAGGAGAAAATAAAGAAACAACATAGGTTATTTACAAAAATCAAGTTAAACTGAATCTTTGACCCAACCAAATACCATTAACAAAGACCCTAAAGAGTTCAAGAATGCCTAAGAAGCACAAAGCTTCTTTTCAGGAGAGAGGAAATCTCTTTTTTTAAAAACCTCGCAAAACACAGAGATGCGGGTTGTGCACAAGAATCCTGCATATGTACATGAGTTGTATACTGTGCAAACAACATATGTATGTGGGCTAAGCAAAATATAGGGCATGTACAGCTCTAGAAATTTTCAAAAATAAAAAAGTCTTTCATAAATGACTGGGCAGGGAAGGTTGGTAGGCACCTGGAAGGTGACCAGAGACCCTAAACTGACTCAGTAAACCTAGTAAACTTAAAAAAAAAAACTGAATCAAATCAAAATCTCCCACTAAGACCCTATAGAGACTCCCCAGTTGAGTTGCCAATTCTACTAGTGGGGGAAATCCCCCTATACTAGGTCTAGGTACATGCAGATCGCAAACTTCCCTTAAAAGAGTTTTCTACCCTTAAGCTACTCCAAAACTATCTAAAATTAATGACAAGAGAGAGGGAAAAAGGTCAATACCTTTTGTCCTAACGGTTGGTGTAGACCTCTTTCACCTTTGCATTTTCCTAGATTGTGGGTCTCCTCCCAAAGATGATTTGCAAAAAGATTAGGAAAATAATGATACAAGATATACGATCTATACCTATCACTTGCAATTTTCATATATAAACATAAATGCATAAATCAATAAAATCACATAGACATAATGTTTTGGGACAATAATTAACTCTTTTATTCAATATTAAGATCAGAAAGATTACAACCTTCGTTGGTAATCTCTCCACGAACTAGGTACGGGCTCCTCTATCATGGATACAAGTGAATCAATCCAATGCAATATTCTCACAACCAACTTATCACTTGGGAAAGGAGAAAGGGTTGTATAAGGAGAAAGGGTTGGAGGGAAATGTCGAGGCCAAAACTCAGAATAGGATGCAAAACTTGGGCTAAGAAGGGGAAGGGATTTTGGTAGAGTTTTTTTATTCTCTTTCTTGTCTTTTGAATGAGACCCCAAGACCTATTTTTATATGAGAAAAATATGGTTATTCAGTTTGGGGATAAGCTACAATGGTTAAAATGGTTGGGAAACCCTCAATATCCCATAAACTCCACCAAATCCCTTGCAATTTTATTTTTTTTCAACTTTTGGAGGTAAACACAGACTAACTAGTATGCAACTTGTGTATGTACATGAGCTAAATAGTATGCAAAACACATGTGTACATGGGCTATTAGTTCAACAGGGCACATATATTTTCCAAAAAATAGTTTTTTAAGAAGAAGCCTCAACAATATGTTGGAAAAATGTGTAAGTGGAAAGGCCAATGTCATGTATGCATAGGTAAGGAATTTTTGGACTATAACAAAGATGTAGATGGAAGATTAATTATATAAAAAGGATATATTCCTACCATTGGGTGGAATATCAAAGAAGCTGATGGCCATGAAGGACGAAGAATGGGAGGTTCATGAAAAAAAAGGTACTAGGAACAATACGGCTGAGCCTGGAAGCATCGATGGATTTCAATATTTTGAAAGAAAGGACAATGAAGGAGATGATGGATGAATTGGCTAAATTGTATGAAAAACTCTCATCGTCCAATAATGTATTTCTAATGAAGAGATTATTTAATATGAATATGTCAGAAGGTGGGTCTGTTGAAGATCATTTAAATGAATTTAATATGGTTACTAATCAACCAAGTTCTGTAAAAGTGGACTTTGATGATGAGGTTAGGGCTCTTCTAATCTTGTGCACATTTCCAAAAAGATGGAACGACTTGGTCATGGATGTAAGTAACTGTGTCTTTGGTTTGAACACTTTAAAATTTGATGATGTTGTTGGTGTTATCCTTAGCAAGTAAATGCGACAAAAAAGCAGAGGTGAGACATTAGGTAATGCGTTAAACATGGAGAATATGGGAAGAAAAAAGGATAGAGGAAAGGGATCCAGGAACCGCGATAATTCTAGGAAGGGAAGATCCAAATCATATTGGGAAATATAGAGTGATGGAATTGTCGGAAGAAAGGACATCTGAAGAAATATTTCAGAGCTCCAAAAAAACAAAGAGATGGACAACAGGAGAAAAATCAGGAATCAAATGCAACAGGTGATGTGTTACAAGATACTCTAATTCTTTCTGTAGATAATATTTATGAGTCTTGGGTAGTATATTTAGGGGCTTCATTTCATACCACTCCCCATAGGAAACATTTTCTAGATTATGTTCAAGGTGATTTTGGACAAGTTCATTTGGGTGATGATGCACCATGAAACATTTTTGGAATGGGAAAGATAAAAATAAAGTAAAGGAATGGAAACCAGTGCTTGATGAACTAGGTACGACATGTTCCGTATCTAAGGAAAAATAAAATTTCAACAGAGAATTTGGAAAGTGAAGGTTGTATATCCATATTTACAGATAACGTGTGGAAGGTCACCAAAGGATCACTAGTGATAGAAAAAGGAGCGAAGGTAGGTACATTGTATTTATGTACTGGTAATATTGATTCTTCTATCTCTTTAGCTTCTACAGGAGTGGATACAAAACTATGACATCATAGGATTGGAAACATGAGTGATAAGGGGATGCAGATACTTCACAAAATAAATTTGTTTCCATATCTTAAACAAATTGATTTCGATTTCTGTGAGCATTGTGTTTATGGAAAACAGAAGAGAGACATATTTCTCAAAGTTGGAAAAGAAACGAAGAGTGAAAGGTTAGAGTTTGTGCATACATGTGTATGGGGACCAGCGCAAGTATCATCTCTTGGTGTCTCTCATTATTATGTTACTTTATTGATGATGCAACTAGAAAAACTTGGGTTTATTGCATTCAACAAAAATATGATGTTTTTGATACTTTTAAGAAATGGAAAGATTTGGTTGAGAATGAGACATGAAAAAGGTTGAAGTGTCTCAGATAAGACAATGGAGGTGAATATTGCAGTAAGGAGTTTGATGATTACTGTTCATACCATGGGATTTGTAGAGAGAAAACAATTCCAGGAACACCACAAGAAAATGGTGTGTCAGAAAGGATGAACATGACAATCATGGAGTGTGCAAGGAGTATGAGATTACATGTTGGGTTTCCCTTTCATTTATGGGAAAATGATGTAGATAATGATGTTTACTTAATAAAAAGATCAACTTCAAGCTCTTTGGATGGTGTAATTCTAGAGGAGGAATGGATAGGTAAAAAGGTAAACTATTATTTTTTGAAGACTTTCGGTTGTGAAGCATTTGTCCATATTGATAAAAAAAATAGAACAAAGCTTGAGGAAAAATCCAAGAAGTGTACCTTTATTGGATACGGTGTTAATGATTTTGGTTATCGCTTATGATATTATTAAAATCACAAAATCATTAGGATTAGAGATGTCATATTTAATGAGAAGGTCATGTACAAAGATCAGTTGCAGGGAAAGATAGAAGAAAAATAAAAACCAGGATACACAGTGCTTGATGAGATCACTGAAAAAGAAATTCCAAAGGTACCAAAAAATAAAAATGTACAACAACAGGAGCAACAGGTACCTCCAAAATCATGCAAGTGTTGTTAGAATATCTACTAGGTTAAGTAGACCCCCTGAACGATACTCTGCTTCATTGTATTATTTATTGTTGACTAATTTGGTGAACCAGAATGTTATGAAGAGGCAATGTAGGTAGAAACTAAAAGGAAGTGGGAGAAAGGAATGAAAGAGAAAATGGATTCCCTGGTAAATAACCAAACTTGGTATTTGGTTCAGTTTCTTCTAGGAAAAAGAGAATTGTAGAATAAATGGGTTTACAAGTTGAAGGAAGAATATGGAGGCAAAAAACGGTACAAGGATAAACTTGTTGTAAAGGGGTTTGCACAAAAGAAAGGTATATATTTTGATGAAATATTTTCTCATGTTGTTAAAATGACTTCAATTAGGAATATTTTAAGTCTTGTGTTAGTAGAATATTTACATCTTGAACAGTTATATGTAAAACAAAATTTTCTCCATGGGGATTTGGAGGAAGAGATTTATATGCAACAATCATAGGGGTATGATGTCAAAGGGAAGGAAAATTTGGTATGCAGGTTGAAGAAG
>JASDQU010504307.1:0-10717 GCA_032191745.1 Picea mariana | reverse complement strand
GAGTCTTCCAGGACTCAATATTGGATTACCAGTTTGGTTGTTCCCCACTTCGGTGATCCCGAATCCTCCCAATGTTTCAGTTGCACCTAATACTTTGGATGTCAATACACCACCCACACATCAACCTCATGTTGACTTTTCACCTTCTTCGCCCATCAAATCTCCTTCCATTTCTCCTTCTTCACCTAATGAAATCTCTAAAGCAAGTAGCCAGGTTGATCAGAAGAAGAAGAAACGAAAAGAGAAGAAGAAGAAGAACCCGAAAAGGACAAAGGCCACAACAACATCAGATGTTGTCTCTAAGAAACCAGTTACTGTTAATAGTACTGGGAGTGTTAATGAGGTCAAAAAGATTAAAATGAAGAATCCAAAACCCAAATTCCCTTGAAGCCTTTGTATGGGTGACCACTTTGTGAGGGATTACCCCGGTCTTACCCAGGTCTTAGAAATGTGGTCCTCCACGTCATCGGCCTCTGTCAGTCATGTCAATGATACCCCGTCAACTAGTGATGTTCATGTTGGTAAGAAGAAGAAAACTGTCAAGTTCCCTTGCATGTTATGTAAAGGTGATCATTACTCTCACCTTTTCCCTCATATGGATGAGGCTTATTCTCTTTTGGAAAAACTTCAAATTCCAAAAGGTTATCGTAATCTTTCCCTCGACCCATCGTTAGTTAATGGACTGGTCAATCCGGTTCCATCCTCAGTCAGTCCAGTTGATCAGGTGGTCAATCTAGTTTCCTCCTCGATTGAACCACAAACCCAAGTAGTTGATCTAGTTGTGTCATTGATCAACCCCGCTCTTCATCAAAAGAGTGACACCAAAGCGGTCGATCCATTTCCACCTGTCGATCCCATTCTTCCCTTGGAGAATGAAACTCAAGTGGTCGATCCAGTTTCACCATCAGTCGATCCCATTTCTCCATTGTGGAATGTCAAAGTGACCGATCCAGTCCCTTCCTCGGTTAGTCCCACTCTTCCTCTGAAGAGTGCCAAAGTGGTCGATCCATTTTTCCCTCGATCGATCCCATTCCTCCATTGAGGAATGTCAAAGTGACTGATCCATTCCCTTCCTCGATCAGTCCCACTCTTCCTCTGAAGAGTGTTAAAGTGGTCTATCCAAGTCCACCATTGGTTGATCCAATCCAATCATCGGTCGATCCTACTCCCCTTCTAGAGAGTAAACCTGATACTGCCCATGTTTTTCTCGTTAATATAGACTCTACTGTCCTGGAGGGCATTCCTCCTTCTCTTGTGAAACCCCCTCCAAGTACTGAAGCCATCCTTTTTTATTGGGGTGCACTAACTGGACCTCGTCTTCCCTCTCATATTCCTTTCCATATTACAGTACAGGTTCGTGGTCAGGACATTCCTCAAACGCTGATAGATGAAGGTGCGTCCATTAGTATTTTGTCTTCTTTTGCTTGGTACGCTTTGGGTTGTCTAGAGCTTTCACCAGTTACACATAATCTGTTAGCTTTTAACAGAAGAACTAGTCAACCTTTAGGGATCCTTCCTCAGTTTCCTGTAACTTTGGTAGGGAAAATTGTCTATATCGATGTCATGGTAGTCTGAGACCCCTTGGATTTCTCTTTACTCCTTGGGCGGGATTATGTCTATGCCATGAAAGCTATTGTATCCACTCTTTTCTATGTCATATCTTTCCCTCACAATGGAAGAATTGTGACTATTGATCAACTTCCATTCATCAGCCCTGACTGGGTTGCCTCCCTAAGTGTTTCTTATATGCAGACAATATCAGCCTCCCCGCATGTCAATTATGTGGTATTGTTTCCCATGACCTCAACTTTCGATGATTTGGATCCGATAGTTGACATGGTGATATCTTCGGTAGGGTTATTGGAGCCTAATCTCCTTACCCCTATCACGACCCTTGACATGTGTTCCTTCCAGAGTGATTCTCTTCCATCAGGTGAATATCTCTTGGAAGCCATGACCAAGTTTTGTCCCTTGACATGGTATCCTTCCAGAGAATTATCCTCTTGGAAGCCATGATCTGGACGACACCACGAGCATAGTTTCTCTTCTCTGTGGCAAGCTCGTTAAAAAATGAAACAGAGGCCCTGAGCATAGTTATTTTCCTATGTCAAGCTCGTTAAAACATGAAACAATCACATCTCTTGAACCTTATTTTCATCCACCCTTCTCCTTTTTCTCCTATCCTAGAGAAATTGGTGACGACCTTAGAGCCAATGAATGAATTGAAGCTTGGAGGGCATGTCTCCAGCCTTTGCCAATCATTCTGGAGCTAATTCACCAGCTTTTAAGCTGGGGGCATACCGATCTTAGTATTTGTTCTTTCTCGTGCTCGTAAATACATGAGAATGCATTCAGGTAGACTTTTATCTCTTTTTCAGACCTGTATGGATACACGAAAAAGGAACCCCTTGGAGTCTCCTTTAAGCTCTTTTTAGTCTCTCTAAACATGAAAAGATTGTCGAGTGATCTTGCTTCCTTTCACACTCATTAAATGGTTTGAAAGGGCATCTTTCAAGTGATAATTTATCTCTTTTTCGGCCTCGCGAGACTAACATTACGATAAAGGACAACATTGGAGTCATCTTTAAGTCCTTTTCAGACTCTCTAAACATGAAAACATTACCGAGTAGCCTTTTTCTCTTCATGCTCATTAAAGTATTTGAAGAAAACATCTGTTGAGCGATAGCTTATCTCTTTTTCGGTCTCGTCAGACTACTTTACGAAAAAGGAACTGAGAGAGTTCTCTCTTGAGTGTTTTTCAAGACTCTATAATCATGAAAAACCTTCGAGTTTTCTGTCTTTGGACTCACTAAAACAAACATTAACAGGCCCATACAGGACCGAACCCTTACTTCTTCCAGTTCGTTAAACAAAGGAAGAGGAACTTACCGAAGGTGAGTTATATGGAGCATGTGTTACCCTCCTCGAGCTCATTAAATTAAAAAGAGGTACTCGTCTCTCTGGATGGGGGAAAATTTGAAAGAAGCAAGCCAAGTAGTCTCTTGAAAACATTACCAAGTAACTCTTAGAGTCACCCTTGAACACGACACTTTGTCTCTTGCACACATTTTAATCTGCCAAACCTCTACACTGAGCCAATCCTTTGAGTTTCTTTCACTCCTTTAGGTCACCTGACGTAAGTCATAGCATCCACTGCATCATAAAGTTTTGGTCCATGTCATGTTTCTGTTGTTGTGCCTCAGTGTTCAAGGGAAGTATCTGCCTCGAGAGTCAGCCCATGTTCATTTGATCTACCAATTACATCTCTTTGTCCATTTCGTGTCGTCGATGGGGGATACATCAAGGCCCTCCTTCGACGAGTCTATTCCTATCGACTTCAACACATTATCTGGGAGCTAGACTTAGAAACCGGTTAGTACTTTGGGACCTGCATGCCTCAATGGCAGGCCTCCTCACATCTGACAGTGGGTTTACATCATTGACCTCCGATCGGATGACTCCATGGATGTTCGACTCCAGCTCATCCATTCACATTCGTTGGAATGTACTAGATTACCTTGGGAATCATTGATATTAATGATGATCTCCCTCGCACTTGTTAACAGTTTACATCATTGACCAGTAATCAAGTGGTTTCTGCCATGTTGGACATCAAGACATCTATTCACATGGTTAAATTTGTACTACATCAGGATCGGTTAGAAGACCCTAGGTTGAGTGATCAGTTTGATATGTACTTTGCCCAGGTTGCGAAGGAATTTCTCTTGAACAATGACACATATATTGTTACATAGATCCACTTTGTATTGGTCGTGGCTATGTCTTGTCATCTCGTAGATCCACTATGTATTCTTCATGGCTACGATCAGTTCAGGTCATTAGATTATATATCCACACTGTATCCTCGGTGGCTATACCTTTTTATCGATACAATTATGGATCCGCAGTGTATTTTTGGCGGCCATATCTTGCAAATCTTGATCACCCAAGCATAGGTATGCCTCCCTTGGGTTTGAAACATGTCATAATATTTGTTGGATGTTTGTGTGAATCTTTTGTCAGGTTCTTTGCATCTATACCCTTGCTTTAAAGTCTACAAAGCATTTCAGTTATCAGTTCTCGTCTTCTAACTTCATACTTTGGGGGGCAATCTATTACACATCAACATTACTCACTTTGGCAAGTGTTGCAAGTGTCGCATGTTACTCACAAGTGTCGCATGTTGCTCATAAGTTCACAAGTATCAAACAAAGCATACTGCCATGATGACGACACTAAAGAGACACTTAAAAAGCCTCAAACACTTGATTTGGAGGAAGAGGGATGGTTAACTGAAGTGAGATATCTCTTCCCACCTGAAAGGAGATTACAAACTAAGGTTTTAGAAGTGAGCGCTTCCCTATATCACCCTTAGGAGCACTGGCGCTCCCCTATAAGGTGTTAGGGAGACTTATAACACCAAACTACTCCTCTGAAGGAGTGCTACATATCTTTAGAGTGNAGGAGAATAAGGGGAGGATCTTTCAATCTTGGAAGGCAGTTGCATTCAAATTCCTGGTTCAATCATGATCTTAGGAGAAGATCCTTGGTTCAAGGAGGTAAATCCTTAACTTACCCTAAAGATACCTCAAGAGGTTAAGTCTCTCTAAACCTATATAAACAGGCTCTATCATGGTGGAAAGGAGGAAGAATTGGAAGCATGAAACCTATGATCTCAAAGGAAACATACAGTGAACTGGAGGAAAGTGATCAGTAAAGTTGTTGTCATCTAGATCATGGATATTTTGAGCAAGGGTTAGACAAAGGGGACTTGACGAAGCTGTCGCATTCACATCTACGGTTGTAAGCTACTTTTGTCATTGTTCTCATTAATATGACACGCTTGGCCTATTTATTTCTAGTTTGTGTTTAATCTCACATGAACTTGTCTATGATAGATAGATATATTCAAGATAATATCAATAGAGTAGGAAGTGGTTGTACTGTTGTTTGTCTACAGGGCTCATTGAGGAGCGAAAAATTGGAGCTCAACTCGGAGCGTGCAGGGACAAACGTCGATAAAAAGGTACTTATTTTCTCCTTCCTCCTCATGCATTAGTTTGTGTAGATCCGAAAGGAAGTCAGTGTCCACATTAAGCATATTTTGTCTTAAGAGTCTAGCTCTCAAGACGAGATCTACCTATCTACAGGGAGATTTTCCTTCAACAGAAACTAACGACTCCACTGGGGATTGAATCAAAATTTTAGTTTTGATCTTACTCATAGACGTTGTCTAACCCTTTGTTGTTTTCATACCTTCCTCACCTCATATGTTTGATTTCACTTGTTGATTGACTCTTTAGCACATCACACTCAGCCTGATTGTCAAAATTTGACTGAAATTTTGGGTTTTTTGGACCTTTTCTGAGTTTTTTGAGCCTAGCGCCCCCCTTCCCATGTTAGCAGAGTGCCAAAACTCGCTGGAAGTGTTAGATTGAGCTTTATAACACTCTGGTGGCCCTTATACCAGAGCACCAACCCTTTTTTGCCCAAAATCTCTTAAAAAATTGCATTTTTTGGAGGTCCAAACCATGTTTCTTCACTTGCTGAGCTGCTTTGTGATTTAATGATTCTTCCATTGACCTTTGAAATGCTTCCTCTTGAGAAGTAAACACCTTTTTGTTTATATCTTATGCCCTTATTCCTTATTTTTGAGTTTTTGCTGTTGAGAGCTTGAAATCGATCTGCTGCTTTCTTCTCTCCTATCCGACTGAGCGGGAACTCTAGTGAAGAACATCAGAAGTCTGTAACTCTTCTCATCTGGTTCTTTGAGGTCATATGATCCAATTTCTTTCTCCTTCCTTTTGCACTTTTGATTTTCTTTCTCTTGTTTGATTGGAAAATGGTGTGTTGTTTGTGCGAAATCTGCATTTTCTTGTCCGAATCTCCTTGATCTGAAAGGGTAGTTGGCAAGAGAAATTTTGCATTGAATTGATCATCATTCACATGAAAACGAAAAAATTACATATTAATGATTAGTTTGCATTTCTGAAATGTTGTAGAATCATATTGGATTTGATTGAGAACAAAATTGATTGAGGGCATTCCTTATCAAGTGTTTGATAGTGAAAACGACTGTTCCTCTTTCCCTTAAATAGGTATTCATTGAAAAGAAATGATTGCTTATCATATTTCACGCATATTTTTGGGAATTGAGTCATCATTCCATCAGTTTCACTTTCGTACACCCTCTGAGTAAACAACAACCATTAAAATCAATGCTTAACTAAAATTTATCAGACTNTTGCTGGGATCCCCCTCTCACACAGGGGTTACGCACGACGTCACATTCGGGTGAGTTACGGAGATTATCCCTCTGTGGCCCAACTGTTTGTAGTGGTCGGATCGTATATTGGGGGTCACTGGAAGGTATACCCATGATTATGTGTGGGAGCCTTTCAAGTTGATTTCAGACTTGTTATCCTGCCCATACGTTCTAGATCAGACTGTCGACTGTACCCACCCGGGGGCTGACTACGGGTTGGTGACCTTAGTAGCCACAATCTTTAGGGTCTCACCAAGGTGATGGTGAAGGGAAATCTCACTATACCTGGAACAAATGTTGGTCAAACTCACTCTGGCTCCTTGGAGGGTAAATCCACAATTACTTCATGGAAGCTTGCACCAAGGCATAAGTCCGTTAAGCAGGTCGCCAATGTAACTGATCCACCCGCTCTATCCCCACCCCTTCCTATTTTGATTTCGCAACATTGGATTTCATCACCAAATAGTTGTTTCATCATAGGAAGGTATGTTTGATTGTTTGCTTCTCAGATTCATAGCATGTTTTGTTTGTTTTACTTAGTGGACCTTAGGTCGAGTCAGTGTTAATGGCATCGAATCCTGGGAGTACCAATGGAGGAACCCCTTCTCCTGGGGAACCTTACAACTTTCCTTCCTTTGGAAACTTTGGTTCTCCATATGTTGCCACACTGAGTCTTCCAGGACTCACTATTGGATTACCAGTTTGGTTGTTCCCCACTCCGGTGATACCGAATCCTCCCAATATTTCAGTTGCACCTAATACTTTGGATGTCAATACACCACCCACACATCAACCTCATGTTGACTTTTCTCCTTCTTCGCCCATCAAATCTCCTTCCATTTCTCCTTCTTCACCTAGTGAAAGCTCTAAATCAAGTAGCAAGGTTGATCAGAAGAAGAAGAAATGAAAAGAGAAGAAGAAGAAGAACCTGAAAAGGACAAACGCCCCAACAACATCAGATGTTAGCTCTAAGAAACTAGTTACTATTAATAGTACTGGGAGTGTTGATGAGGTCAACAAGATTGAAATGAAGAATCTGTTAGCTCCCAAAATGAATTCGTCACCATGGTTGCATTTTGTGGTTGATATCATGGCTATTGGTAGTTTTCTCAAATTTAGTTTTGAGTTTTTCTAGTAGCAAGACTTAGGTTTTGATTTTTGTCTAATAAATAAGATGACCCATAAAGGTCTTCCATTTAAAATTTTCATAGAATGCTTCCAACAGCTAACGCATGTTTTAAGGATAATGGTTAGGTGGTGAAAGTGGCTATTTTCAATAGCTAAGGATCATTTCTCATGGGTTGTGCACTGGTGAAAGCGGAAGTTTTCAACAGCCGAGGAGCACTTCTCACGGGCCATTAGCAGACAAAAAGCATTGGCTCTCCATCAACTGGGTTGTGTGATGCTTGTAAGAAAAGAGTATGATGAAGCTGAAAGGTTATTTGATGCAGCTGTAAAGGAAGGCCATGTTTACTCTCATGCAGGTCTAGCAAGAGCAAAGTATACGAGAGGATATAAGCATGCAACCTATGACAAAATGAGTACTCCATTATATTCCTATAAGTGGTCAGGCTGGATATACCAGGAAAAGTCTTCTCTGAGAACGATATCCTGATACCTTCGTCATGGTTAGGAGAGAAACCATCCAATGTTGTGTGATAAGTTGAAGTGAATTTGATGCCTTTTGAAAAATCTCTTCTACTATTGATTGTGCATAGAAACAATTGGCATTATATCATGCCTAGAGTGAATAAAGAGACAGAGAGGTGGTGTCGAAGACAAAATACAAACTTGGACAGTTCATTGGTGTAGGAGAATGTATTGTTGGGCTTGTTCTCGTTGTATTTTTAGATGTGCATGCCTCTAACAGAGCAAGAGAGAGATCATTACCAATTGCATCCGTGGGTTCACTGGCTGATTTTTTTCTTTTCATGAGCTCCATTGCATCGTTTATGCTTTCAGGAGGAATTATGGCAATGCCAATGGCAGAAGAACTCCACGCTAACGAGGAGACGTTCTTCTCGGATAAAATGATTTTGTATGTAGCCATTAAAGGAGACCTTTTTCTCTAATTCTATTGTGGTTTTCAACAAGACATACTGCCCCTATTGTACACAGGTCAAACAGATGTTAAGTAGTTTGGGTGCCAAGTAGAAGGTGGTAGATATGGATACTGAAAGTGATGGATCTTCAATCCAACGAGTACATGAAGAATACCAATATATATAACTACTCGTTGAGTACAGTTTCTTCAGATGCTGAAACTCTAACAGAGATTTTGATCTCAGGGGTCGCCATTGTGGGCATCACATTCACTCTGATCCATAAATTTGTGGTGTTCTGCGTTAAGATGGTGCCCAACCACACTTGCCTCTGCCTCAAGACACTCCATCTGTGTAGAATGATTGATCATCTTGTTGATTGATATATCCAAGGACGGATTTGTGAGTCTGTTCGCTGTTCTAATGGATAGTCACCAAGAGGAAGAAGCTATTGCAGATCTTTCCAAGGCCATTACATTCAAAGCTAACGTACATCTTCTACATCTCTGTGCTGCTTTTCATGAATGTATTGGGGATGTGGCTGGGGCTTTGAGAGACTGTCGCGCAACTTTTTCTGTTGAACCAAATCATAAATAAATTATAGAGCCTCCTATATCAAATGTTGGAGATACATCAAAGCCTGAGATGTCCTTTGTTTCTGGCAATTTACAATGTCACCGTTTTTTCATAATCCTGTGATTTCCTCATGAAATCAAGTACTCATAAACCATAATCTCATGATTTCTAAAGATTGCCAAGTGTAATTCCAGTTCAATTACTGTGCCATTTGTCATTTAATTCGAAGCAAAATCCAAGCCATCACGATTTTCATGCAAATTTATTTTTAGGGTTTTTGGAGCCACCTCATCAAATCCAAATCCCATCATCAGGATATCAAGTCAAAGAGCCTTGGAAGGATGAACTACACAACATCAGCTTTTCAACACATCTGGAGGGCCAGGAGATGAAGATTTCCCCTTGTTTTGAGGATCTATTCCTCCTTTTTGTAAATATTGTTAAATTTCTATCTTTAGCATATTTGATCCATGTTTTCAGGATCTCAGAACTGCATTGTAAAGCTATAAAGCTGAAGGTAGAATAGGAACTAGAGGTTCAATTTCAGAGACTTTTTATACTATGATTGTAAGCAGACTTGAAGGATAATACAAAGATATATTTCTCTCTTCTACAATATCAGAATCCTCACCTGTCTCTCTCTGTTTTATGTAAATTGTTTTAGCTGCAGTGACTGTCATCTCACCAGTCAACTCATAATTTACTTAAAATTGCTTTACATAGTTTAATAAATCCCTACAGATTGTATTTGGCTTATTAGCTCTGTCTTCTCACTCACTTAATATTTTCCATCTGATTCTTGTTTTATGAGAGCTCTGTTCATTTGATTACCCATTTATGGTCTCAGTACTCAAGTTATGATTTGTTATCTCATTGATCCACCTATAAAATACCAAAAAACCATTATTTCTAAGTTACCAAGCATCCTTAGCTTACAACCCTAAGGAGTTTATTGGAGTGATAACAAATTGGCGCCGTTGCCGGGGAGAGGAGATTGAATCTCAGCTTCCTTGGGACACGACATAGATCCATCTCTGATGATAGACAAAGACTGGACATTCACTTGGTTGTAATTTTCTATCTGGCGACTCCACGTTCAAAGACTCCACTGGGGAGGATCCTTTTGATAAAAGATGAAGAGGCTGGAGTCAATATCCAAGTATCAGTTCATTATTTTTCTTCATGAACTGTTGTTTTTCTTCATCAGCTCTTTCATGCTTTTCCCTATGCGTGTAAAGAGAATTATTTTCTGCTTTGTATATTCATAAAATCATCATCCTTATTGTATATATCCATCTTTAGAAGAGGAAATCCTGCAGCCCTGCATTGTAGATGTAGATTCAGTAACTTTACCTAAGCCCATTCACAAAGATTATCACTGTATTTCTTTTCCTTCAGAATCTGATCAACCATGTGACCTTGAAAAGATAGAAATTGTTTCAGACCCTATCCAGATCTCAGCCCCTTTGGCCATAATTTATGAACATGATCAACAACTTACCATCTCTCACGATCAACCCACATCTTTTCAAGATAAGATCCGGATGAATATGTTCAAACCTTTACAGCTACCCCATCTTCTTCATCCTTATTCTGATGACTGTTATGAATATCTCCCTTTGTTTTCTGGAGAGAATCAAGCTTCAGCCGAGAGACACATGGAATCCTTTTTGGATTTTGTTGATCGTTTTTCAATTGCACATGAAGATGTGATCATGAGAATTTTTTAAAAATCTTTGATCAAAGATGCTGCTACATGGTTTAAGGGTCTAAGAGATGATTCAATTGGCTCTTGGATTGAGTTCTCTAATGCTTTCCTGAAATATTGGGGCGA
>JASDQU010504306.1:51279-62233 GCA_032191745.1 Picea mariana | reverse complement strand
TCAATAGGAGGATGCCCCCTCGAAGAGGCAAGTGAACAGGAGAGGATCCCTTCCATAATAGGATCCACTGTATGGTGTTGCCCTACCTCAAGGGTTTTCTTCTAGTAAAGTGTGGTTTCTTCTATCTTGCTTTGTGGATCTATTGTGTATTCAGTATTTGTGGTGATTATATTTGTAGATCTATTCAGGTTCTTAACAGATACACATGTGCTTCATCAAAAAGTTCATTCATGATCAATTTATTGAAGTGCTATTTTTTTCTACATAAAATCAAGTTGCAGATATTTTCACAAAGTCTCTTACAGAAGTGAAGTTTTCCAAACTTTGATCTATGTTAGGCATTCAAGAAGTTGTCATTAAGGGGTGATAGGCTCTAATGCATCCTTCCTTCTCTTATTGTATCACTATTGTAAATATTTCAATCATATCCCAAGTTGTTCTTAAAGTGGGATGTTAGTATATTTAGACACTTCGAAGTTAATTAAGATCTACTTGGTCTAATGTGTCGTTAGGTAGAAGTGTGTTTCTTTAGTATGCATTTGTAGTCAGGGAATCCGACGATCACGATATGTTCCCGACATAGAGTGATTCGATGATTCATATTCTCCTTGATCTTAATGACTACATTGATCCGTGGATTAACACCTGATTGATACATGATCTCTATTTAAAGGGCATGGAGGGTCATTTTCCGATGATCGATTGTGATAAATTATGATCCAGGTGGATATTGGTGGCCACCCACCTATTGTAACTGACTCCTCTTGTCCATTTTTGTTCAACACAATCTTCTGTACTCCTTTGTAATTGTGGGTTCTATACTTCTGGGGATGTTTGAAGCCCCATACATCCTCCAGGTGGATACTAGGGGCCTCTCTCCTAATCCAATTGGCTTATTTTGTATGTTTTCATGTTAGCACATCTTGCTGTACTTCCAGGGCCATTTTGGGGTGCTAAACGTTGTTTTTTGTCTAGCCACAACCAACTATAGATGAAGTTAGAATTTAATGATAGAATGTGTAGTTCTCTGAAAGACCTTTCCAACGAGCTATCACACGCCTAAAACGAAGGTTGTATGCAAAAGTTATGACCCTGGGAAGTTGATGTACCAACACCAACTTATTATAGGGGCCCACATGAATTTTGGCGTTTCACCTTCTAGGGTTAGGTTTTTGGATGTCTAGGGTTTTGGAATTCATGATTAATATAAAAAATGACTCTAGAGCCTAATTGTAATCCATTATTCTTAGATGGATGCGCGTAGCATCCACATCTCTTCTCAGAGATAGATACCACCATTAGAGAAAGTGTTTCAGTTCTGCAGTTTTACAGTTTAATCCTATTTCATTATTCAATAAAAGATATTGTTCACTAGATATCTATGTTAGTCTTCATATCTATGTGTTTATTGTATTCAATCTATTAATTAGTTCATTCCATTCATAAATCCGGATCAATGGTATCCGAGCGGTATGCTCTTCATTTATTTTTCTTTGTGCATGTCCCCGACAAGATATGGGTACAAGAAGTTGGGACTCGAACCAATTGAGCCATTACAAGATCGACCGCTGCGAGCACGACAACAACCCATGGGGGATGAAAATAAATATCATGGAGCAGGATATCCTATTAAAATGTTGCTCAATGAATCCCTCGCATGACAAAGAAATGAAATGATGGACAACTTTGCGCAAATCCTTCTACAACTACCCACAGGAGAAGCATATTCATCAAGTGTCCATGCAACCCCCTTCAAGGTACAAGTAAATTTTGATATTCTATTATTTGAAGGACTGATAGATGAATATGCTATAGATAAATGATTGAATCTGCTAGAAGTGTATTTTTCTGTCCATAATTTTTTCGATAGGGAAAAGATCACTTTTGCACTCCTGAAGGCCATTCCCCATGTTAAAGGTTGGTGGGATACTTACTTTAAGCAAAGGGCTGTGGAGGAATCTGCAATGTTTGTGGAGGCCCCTACATGGGATTCCTTCTGAGATGCCATGAAAGAACAATACTACCCTGTTGGAAGCTACAAGGACCAATCCACCAAATGTACCACCCTACGTCAAGAAAGGGACCAAACAATACCAGATTTCACCAATATTTTCCATACCCTATGCACCGAATTGGGTATCAAATACTTTGAGCGTCATCTTGTGCTTAAATATCACGTCTGTTTGCATAGATACATTCAAACATAAATGAAGTTTTTGGACATTGCCTCATTGAGAATGAATTATAGATACACTGTCATGATCAAACACAAATTTAAGCAGAAAATGTGAGAGTTTGGATCTGCAAACCCCTCACAACCGAAGGAGGGCAAAGGCAACCCCAACCCACACAAAAAGGGACCAATTCAATATGTCCACTCCCAGGACAACTAATCCAAGCCGCAACACAAGAAGGGAAATGAGAAGACGAAGAATGCCGCTCCAAGAAGTCCCTTATGGCCAAACTGAAGGCTTCCGAGTCAGAGGAAAATTCTTATTCCGAATCAAGTCTTGAAGGAGAGAAGTGGATTATTGATGCTGAATTTAGTGCCACTGTTTCTACCACCAAAGTCTGACCAAGCGAACCAGAAGAACCAGAGGAAGGGGAATGCCTCTTTCACTTGCAGATGTATGTAAAGGGGGCTCTACTTCATTTCATTGTCGATAGCGGTAGTCAGAAGAACTTTATTTCAGCAAAGGTCATCAAGCGGCTGGCCCTGCCAATGACACCACACTCGCAACCCTATACCATTGGCTGGCTTCACCAAGGAAGAGATATCTGTGTCAGCCAATAGTGCCGTCTGCCCCTACGACATCAAGCATTTCAAGGATGAGGTACTGTGTGATATTTCTCCTTGTGAAGTTTGTGATGTTATTTTAGGACAACCATATTTGTGGAAGCATCATGCTATGTATGAGTCTTGAACCTACAATGTTATTATTACTTTGGGTAGACAATTGTACAAGATACCAGAGGTAGATCCACCTACTGCTGTTTCTTTAATTTCTGCTAAGAAATGCAGTAAGGTCTTCTCACAAACTGAGAAGTTCATCTTCTTTGTGATCCATGCTCATAGTAAGTAGAAGGTAGCCACCACATCTGTGGCCTCTCTTTGCAGCAAAAGCAAGTGGAAATGATAATGGAAGAATACATAGACATCTTCTCCTCACCTACAAGGTTACCGACACACTGCCAAGTCAAGCATCCAATTGACCTGAACCCCGACGCACCTCTACCTAATGGACCAGTCTGTCGTCGCTCTTTGATGGAAAATGACTATATCAGGAAATAGATCCAAGAGATGCTTCAAAAGGGGCACATCAAACCCAACTCCTGCCCTTGTAGAAGCCTGATTGTGTTAGCGCAAAAGAAGGATGTGACGTGGAGACTCTGCATTGATTACAGAGCCTTAAAAAAAATCACAGTTAGAAACCGATACCCCATTCCCAGGATAGATGAACTTCTTGAACAACTCAAGGGGGGAAAGTTCTTCAACAATATTGATCTGAAGTCTGGCTACGACTAGGTTCCCATCGAACCAACTGATGTATGGAAGACAACCTTCAAATATAAAGAAGGTCTCTTTGAATGGATAGTCATGTCCTTTGTCTTAACAAATGCACCAACCACTTTCATGAGGTTGATGGATGATGTATTGAGACCCTTCACCAACTCCTTTGTGGTAGTATATTTGGATGACATACTCATATTCAACAGAACGTGGGAAGAGCACATGCAACATATTCAACAAGTTTTGAGCACTCTGCGACAACATAAACTATATGCCAACTTGGAAAAATGTTCTTTTGGAATGAACAAGGTCCAATAATTGGGCTACATTGTTGATGAGCATGGGGTAAATGTTTATGCAGGTAAGATCTAATTCATCTACGAATGGCCAACCCCAAACACATTGACTGATATTCAGAGCTTCTTGGGACTAGCCAACTTCTACCACCAGTTTGTGTTGGGATTCTCCCATATTGCATGGGCCCTCAGCCAGGTGACCAAGGGAAGTGGTAGGGCCAAGTTTGTGTGGGGGAAGGAGCAAAAATTAGAATTTGATGATCTGAAGCATCGCTTGTGCTCTGCTCCAATACTCTCCTTGTTCGATCTGTAGCAACTGTTCGAGATTAAGATTGATGCATATGACTATGCTATGGGTGCATTTCTCACTCATCACAGGCATATGGTGGCATACCATAGCGAGACACTCTCCGATACAGTCCAAAAATACCCCACCTATGATAAGGAAATGAATTCCATTGTACAATCCTATCGTCAATGGAAACATTACATTTTGGGAAAAGAGATGATCATACACACTGATCACAAGCATCTACAGTTCATATAGACACATGGGAAATCACAGAAAAACCACCATCAAAAGTGGTCCACCTACTTACAACAGTTCCATCTCAACATTAAGTATAAGACATGTATCTCCAATCATGTCGCTGATTGCCTCAGTCGACCTCCTATGGCTTCACTCACCACTGTGCTCCATTCCCGTGGACATGAAGCATCTGAGTGGCCCCAACTTTATCAACAAGATCCAGACTTCGCCACAACTTATCAACTCTTGGGTACAGGCACAACTGTCACTGATTTTCACATTCAAGACAAACTCTTACGCCACCTGGGCCATTTCTATGTTCCTACAAGTGAGCGTGCAAAGATGATTTGGGAATCCCACTAGAGTCGGTTGGCAGGACATTTTTGCGTGGAGAAAATTGTGGCCGTTCCCCATAAACATTTTTATTGGAAAAAAATTTGACAGGACACCAACAAGTATATCAGAGCTTTCACTTTCTGTGCCATTTCCAAGCCAACCATCAAGAAGCAAGGATTATATACCCCTCTTCCTATTCTCGAGAAGCCATGGGAATCCATCTCAATGGATTACATGTCTGGCTTGCCATCCACCAAGTAAGGAAATGACTACATATTTGTTGTTGTTGATCGGTTTTCAAAGATGGACATCCTCAAAACCCGCAAGAAGAATATCACAACGACAGATACTGCCAAGCTCTTCTTCGAACGAATGTGGGTCCACTTTGGGATACCACATACCATAATCTTTGACCGGGACAACAGGTTCCTCAACACATTTTGGTCGAGTCTCTAGTCTCTGTTGGACACCAAGCTCACAAAATCCATTGCTTTCCACCCCCAAACCTATGGTCAAACAAAGGTCGTCAATCATATGATTGTGCACATCCTACACATGTACAATTATAAGCATCCATGTACATGGGACGAGAGGCTCCTCTATGTTCAACACAGTTACAACAAGGCTCTCGATAGCTCCACCGGCCATAGCTCATTTTAGGTGGGTCTGGGATTCCAACCCTTGGGACCCATTGATGTTGCACTTCCTCTTGCCACCGCACAAAAAAACTCTTCCTGTGATCAATTTGTGATTGAAAAAGCTACCACATTCATTAAGTAGATTTAGCACATCCGCCAACAGGTCCAAGAGATTTTTCAGAAATCCAATGCTAAGTACAAGCAATGCCATGATCAACATAGGGTACCACACCAGTTTCAGGTTGGCAAAAAACTTTGGTTACATTTGCAGAAGGAGCATCTCATGGGGCCCCATTAGAAGCTTCTCCCACTTCATTATGGGCCTTACACTATCATGAAGGATGTGGGTAGCAATTCTTTTGAGCTCAACACTCCACCCTTACTTGGCATTCATCTAGTGTTCAATGTGGACCTCCTTCGACCATATTTCCATCCTTATTGGACACCTCAATGATCACAAAACAACTGACACCAACAAAGATAAACCATGACTGCATGGAACAAGCATCCACTGATTAGATAGTGGACACATAGGTCAAGGGCACTTGCCAACAAAGGATCCAACTTTATCAGGTTTTCAAGGTAGGGCAACTCCTACACCAAGGAAATTGGCTCACCCGGGGCCAAATATAGAAAAAGTTTCCTCACATTATGGGGGAACTCAATGTAATGGAGACCATTGCTTCCTAAGGGGGGAGGATTGATCCAGGTGGATATTGGTGGCCACCCACCTATTCCAATTGGATCCTCTTGTTCATTTTTGTTTAGCATGTTCTTTGTACTCCTTTGTAATTGTGGGTTATACACTTCTAGGGTTGTCTAAAGAACCACACATCCTTCAGGTGGATACTAGTGGCCTCTCGCCTAATCCAATTGTATGTTTTCATGTCAGCACATCTTTTTGTACTTCCAAGGCCATTTTGGGGCCCTAAACGTTGGGTTTTTGGCTTGCCATAGTCAAACTATAGACAAAGTCAGTGTTTGATGAAAACATGTGTAGTTCTCTAAAAGACCTTTTGAATAGGGTATCACGTGCCTAAATGGAGGTCGTATGCAAAAGTTACAACCCTAGTAAGTTAAGGTACCAACTTACACCAACTTACCCATAGGGGCCTACATGACTTTTGGCATTTCACCTTCTAGGGTTAGCTTTTTGGATGTCTAGGGTTTTGGAATTCATGAGTAATATCAAAAGGGCCAATTGAGCCTCATTGTAATCCATTCTCCTCAGACGGATGCGTGTATTAGCCACATCTCTTCTCATAGATAGCTACCACCATTCGAGCAAGTGTTTCAATTCTGCATTTTTACAGTTTCAACCTATTTCATTATTCAATAGAAGATATTGTTCACTGGATATCTGTGTTAATATTCATATCTCAGTTTTTATTGTATTCAGTCTGTTAATTAGTTCGTTCCATTCCTAAATCTAGATCAAACTCTCTTGTAAAACCTCTTTGTAGTATTTTCATTTTGCATTAATAAATTTCTCCAAGTGGCCACATTGGCTGGGGTTGTGGATGTTTCCCCATAGGGGTTTTACCATGTCAAAATATCGATGTGTTGATCTTTGATCTGGTTGTTTGAGTGGTTACTGAAGGTGTTCATCCTCTATTGGAATACCTGTATTGTCAAACACAAGTGTTTGAGAGTTTCATTTTTATTCCATTTGTGTACAAATCAAAGTGGGCATGTGGAAAGAACGACATGTAATCTCAACCCTTTAAGGCCAATTCTTGAAAGCTATGCCATAAGGGGACCACTTTGGACTTAATTTGAAATAACATATAGAATTGGATCTAGATCATCACCAAAATCATCTGTAATAGTGGGTTGAAATATTTTTACTGTTGTCATTTCTCCATGTAGATGTGGTTTTACCTCTGCCTTGACTATGTAAGACTTATGTAGCTTCTTTACTTGTTGATTCCATTTCCATGAAGTTAGCCATCCATAATTAAGTGTTTTCTTAACCTTCTTCTTCTTGTGACACTTTTCTGAGACGTGATTTGTCTTGCCACAATCAAGACAAGGATGGAGATCAAAACACTGTGTCTCCAAGTGACCAACTCTATGACAATGTTGGCACTTATTATCAACATTCTTAATTTTTTCGAGAAATCTCACACTCAAAAACTAAATTGGTTTGGAGTAATATGGGATATGAAAGCTATTGCTTTTGTCATATCCTATGCCATGCTAATTTTTGTCGACTTCCAATTATTCCCAAGGTGTGACAACCATTTTGGAAATATCATTTTGACTTTGTTCTTTTACTTCTTCACACTTTTTGTTGTTGCTTTCATTTTGTGCTACTTCTTCTAACTCATGTTTTGAAGATTCCATATCTTCTGTATCTTTTGCATCAACCATCGAGTATTTTGTATCACAATTAACATCACCCATATACATTATGTCTTGTGTGTCACAAGCTGTATCAACTTTTTGTATGAACTCACTTGTATCACTTGTCATATCAACCAATTGGATGAACTCCTTTGTAGAACATGTTGCATCAACCTTTTGGATAATATCCTCAGTATCACATGTTGCATCAATAGTTTGGATAAGATCCTTAGTATCACATGTTTCATTAATCTTCTCTATTAGATCATATGTGTCACAACTTGCATCAATTTTTTGATTTGTTGCAGATGTTGCCTCAACCATGTCATTAATTTGATTATGTTTTTCTCTTAATTTTATCTGAAGTGCATCAAGTAATTGATCCTTCATTGAATCTAATTCATCTCGAAGATTATTTGTTGAATGTATTGTATCAGTGATGTGATCAATTAGTTTTTTCTTTTTAATTAATTCCCACTCAATATTTTTAATCATTTTATCTTTCATATCAATTTCATTATGCAATTCATGGTTGTCTTGCTGCAATTCCCTGATTTCTTAAGAGGTGTTTTGTAAATGCCTTCCTCCTTTTCCCATTTCCGATTATTCTCTTGCACAATTGTAACACTCACTTATACTCTCTCGCTTGCACTTGTTTCTTTTATATCACACTCACTTGATTGCACTTGTTGATTCTATTTCCATGAAGTTATCCATCCATAATTAAGTGTTTTCTTAACCTTACTCTTCTTGTGACACTTTTCTGAGAGATGATTTGTCTTCCCACAATGAAGACAAGGATGGAGATTAAAAAACTGTGTCTCCATGTGACCAAATTTACGACAATGTTGGAAATTGTTATCAACATTCCTAATTTCTTAATGAAATCCTACACTCACAAACTTAACTGATTTGGAGTAATCTAGGATATAAAAGCTATTGCTTTTTTCATATCCTAAGCTATGCCGATTTTTGTTGACTTCAAATTTTTCCCAAGCTCTGACAACCATCTTGGAAATATCATTTTGATTTTGTTCTTTTACTTCTTCAAATTTGATGTTGCTTCCTTCATTCTGTGCTACTTCTTCTAACTCATCTTTGGAAGATAGAATAGATCTATATCTAAATTTGATTCCATTTCCATGAAGTTATCCATCCATAATTAAGTGTTTGCTTAACCTTCCTCTTCTTGTGACACTTTTCTAAGAGGTGATTTGTCTTCCCACAATGAAGACAAGGATGAAGATCAAAACACTGTGTCTCCAAGTGACCAACTCTATAAAAATTTTGGCACTTATTATCAACATTCTTAATTTCTTTAAGAAATCCCGCACTCACAAATTGAACTGGTTTGGAGTAATTTGGGATATGAAATCTATTGATTTTGTCATATCCTAAGCCATGTCGATTTTGGTTGAGTTCCAATTTTTCCCAAGGTCTGACAACCATCTTGGAAAGATCATTTTGAATTTGTTCATTTACTTCTTCACATTTATTGTTGCTTCTTTCATTCTGTGCTACTTCTTCTAACTCATCTTTGGAATATTCCGTATCTTCTTTATCTTTTTCATCATCCATCGAGTCTTTTGTTCCAAAATTAGCATCAACCATATACATTATGTCCTATGTGTCACAAGTTGCATCAAATTTTTGTATGAACACATTTGTATCACATGCCATATCAACCATTTGGATGAAATCCCATGTAGAACATGTTGTATCAACTTTCTGGATAAGATCCTCAGCGTCACATGTTGCATCAATATTTTGGATAATATCCTTAGTATCACATGTTTCATTAATCTTCTCTATTATATCTTCTATGTCACAACTTGCATCAATTTTTTTATTTGTTGCAGATGTTGCCTCAACCATGTCATCAATTTGATTATATTTTTCTCTTAATTTAATCTAAAGTGCATCAATCAATTGATCCTTCATTTCTATTTGATCTYGAAGATTATTTTMTTAATGTATTGTATCAATGACGTAATCAATTAGTTTTTAGTTTTAAATTAATGTSCACTTAATAWTTTTAATCAATTCATCTTTCATATGAATTTCATTCTGCAATTCATGGTTGTCTTYTTGYAATTCCTTGATTTCTTGAGAGATGTTTTTTAAATTCCTTCCTCCTTTTCCCTTTTTTGATTATTCTCTTTCTCACTTGTAACAAACACTTGTACTCGCTTGGTTGCACTTGTTTATTTTATATCAYRCTCACTTGATTTCACTTGTTGATTCCATTTCCATGAAGTTATCCATCCATAATTAAGGGTTTGCTTAACCTTATTCTTCTTGTGACACTTTTATGAGAGGTGATTTGTCTTCCCACAATGAAGATAAGGATGGAGATCAAAACACCGTGTCTCTAAGTGAACAACTCTATGACAACATTGGAACTTATTATCAACATTCTTAATTTCTTAAAGAAATCCTACACTCACAAACTGAACTGGTTTGGAGTAATATGGGGTATGAAAGCTATTGCTTTTGTCATATCCTAAGTCATGTCGATTTTTGTTGATTGTCAATTCTTCCCAAAGTCTAACAACCATCTTGGAAAGATAATTTTGACTTTGTTCTTTTACATCTTCACATTTGTTGTTGGTGCTTTCATTCTTTGCTACTTCTTCTAACTCATCTTTGGAAGATAGACTAGATCTAGATCTAAATTTGATTCCATTTCCATGAAGTTATTCATCCATAATTAAGTGTTTTCTTAACCTTTTTCTTCTTGTGACACTTTTTTGAGAGGTGATTTGTCTTCCCATAATGAAGATAAGGATGGAGATCAAAACACTGTGTCTCCATGTGACCAACTCTATGATAATGTTGGTACTTATTGTTACACATTATTTTCGTCATCCCTATGACCGTTAATGATGTAAACCTATCTATTTCCTTCAGAGGGGTCAGTGGCCTGAGTTCCCGAAGAGAGAAGGGAGAAGAACTTTTCATGAGAAAAGAAGTTGCATTTTCCCTTGTAAAAATCCTGTAAAAAAGGAAGTTCGCAGGTTGCTATATAGGCAGGGTGCGAGAATGCCTGATTCTCACAGGTTGCACCATAGCTAAGGTGCGATAGGTTCGCAGGTTGCTCTATAGGCAGGGTGCGAGAATACCTACACGTGGGAAAAATGAGCGTTTTCTCGAATCTTCTAGAAGGAGAAACTTCCATGGTGAGGTGGCATCCGAATGGTTTGGATCTTACTCGCTTTCATGATTTGGTGGGATCATCCTAACCTCCTCACCTTATCCTCTTCAACTTATAAAAGGAGAGGAGCTCTCATGGAGAAAG
>JASDQU010504306.1:25133-51179 GCA_032191745.1 Picea mariana | reverse complement strand
ATACTTTGGGGGGCTCTCTGTTACACATTATTTTCGTCATCCCTATGATCGTTAATTATGTAAACCTATCTGTTGCCTTCAGAGGGGTCAGTGGCTTGAGTTCTTGAAGAGAGAAGGGAGAAGAACTTTTCCTGAGAAAAGAAGTTGCATTTTCCCTTGTAAAAACCCTGTAAAAAAGGAAGTTCGCAGGTTGCTATATAGGCAGGGTGCGAGAATGCCTGATTCTCATAGGTTGCACCATAGCTAGGGTGCAAGAGGTTTGCAGTTTGCTCTATAGGCAGGGTGCGAGTATGCCTACACATGGGAAAAACAGGCGTTTTCTCGAATCTTCTAGAAGGAGAAACTTCCATGGTGAGGTGGCATTCGAATGGTTTGGATCTTACTCGCTTTCATGATTTGGTGGGATCATCCTAACCTCCTAACCTTATCCTCTTCAACTTATAAAAGGAGAGGAGATCTCATGGAGAAAGTTAGCTTTGGTTAGCTTTGGATCTTTTGGGATTGTTAGCTTGGTTAGAGTGGCTTTGAGATTTGCTTTGTCAAGATAGATTGTAAATAGTATAAGATCTATGCTCTCAGAATCCTTGGAGAAAGAAGTGTGTGGGGAAAAAAGGACAGTTGGAAGGGACCTTACGACATCAAGGCCATGGTTGTAATCTCTCTTTCACATTTAATATGATATAGTAATATGATTCTTTCCTATAAAGCTTGTTGTGTTTTATTGTATGATTCCTTGATCACATACATAGGTTTATATTGAGTTTATGCTATTACTATCACTTTGGTTGGTTGCGTTCTTTTGAAGGATCATCATTGTATGAGCATTGGAATAGAGCTAGGATGGCGATGGTGAGAGGAAGCGACATTTAAACGGTATGTCACCCATCCCTATTTGGTTAGTAAATTCAATGGTCAAAACTTAGGGAAAGAGTCATGTCCTGTCTTGTTTTGTTCTAGATCTAGGTGGATCTAGGGAGATTTGTTAGTGTTTGCACCTACCGATTAGTCCGATAACACTTATTATCAACATTCTTGATTTCTTCAAGAAATACTTCACTCACAAACATAATTGATTTGGAGTAATATGGGATATGAAAGCTATTGATTTTGTCATATCCTAAGCCATGCCGATTATTGTTGACTTCCAATTATTCCCAAGGTTTGAAAACCATCTTGGAAAGATCATTTTGACTTTGATCTTTTACTTCTTGACATTTGTTGTTGCTGCTTTCATTCTGTGCTAATTCTTCTAAATCATCTTTGGAAGATAGACTAGATCTAGATCTAAATTTATAGTACATGGATAGAATAGATCTAGATCTAGACATCATTTACAACTCATCAATGGATCATGACAACACTGTTGATATTATGGTAGCTACATGAGGTATTTACCTCCACGTGTAAACTTGACAAGAATAGAATATTCCAGGAAGCAAGAAGAAACCCTAATGAGTTGGATAATAACCCTAGAAGACATGTCGGCTCAAGAAGATAACTTGTATTAGGTTATTAGCCTCCAAGAGAAGAAGTCGGCTAGAAGAAATAATATATACTGAATAGATAGATACCTAGAATGAGAAGTTGGCCCAGGCAGTTAGCCAGAATTATTATAAATACATGAGGCTAGTCTTCATTCTGACAGACAGTCTCAGAATTGCAGAGCAACACTTGTGTGCACTACAGTTCCTAGTTTTGTGCGTAGGTTTAAGGAGAGTTGCCTTTGCAGCTGCTGCAGCTAGCAGATCATGTCTGGCTTGGAATATCTCTTGGTTAGAGTTTGGAATATATGATCATCTCTTGTTGGTGTGCTATCCTTGGGGAAAGGTTTCCTACCCTCTATTTGGCTATCTAGCCTAGGGTTTGCTTCCGAAGTGATTCTCTATCAAAGTTAAGGTGCTCGGAGGGTGGCTTCAGCCTATGGTTGGGTGACAATAATGATACTGTCAATGGTAAAATGAGCACGTCCATTATATTATAACAAGTTATGGGCCCACACCTCCTTCATTCAGTCTAACTGCTAGAAGGAAACATAGCCATAAGGATATTAAGCTCGTTGAAGAATTGCTGCTAGGGTTTCTAGTAGGAGCAACCACCATAGCACTACTGCTAGGGTTACTAGCATGTGGAGTTGCAGAAACCCTAATCCTCTCGTTGAGGCACCTTAAGTGAAGGGATTGACCTAATTTATGAATAGATCGGTGCACCCTAGCCTAGCGCATCTTCTGGTACTCTCAGCAAGCCAAGACGTGAAGTTTGAGTTTTTGGTCAGATCTAGAGTTGACCAAGTCAAAGCAGCCATGAATTACTCCATGAAGTCAGAAAACAAGTTAGATGGAGCTTCTAACTTCAGAGTGTGGAAGACAAAGATTGACCTCATCCTTTCCAAGAATAAAGTGCTGGATATCGTGAAAGGAAAGATCATGAAACCAGAGTTTGAAGAAGGAAAAGACAAGGAACCGCAAAACATTGCAGTTATGGAGAAGTTCAAAGACAATGACATCAATGCTATGAGTATCATAGTGGAATCTATAAGAGACCACTTGATACCCTACATTTCCCATCTTGACTCATCAAAGAAGATGTACAATGCCCTAAAAAACCTCTTCTCAGTGAGAAACATTGGACAAGTAATGAGTATGAAGAATGAGCTCTAGGACATGAAGATGAATGATGATGACAACATAACATCATACATTGTGAGAATATATCAGTTAAGAGATCAACTACAAGCTATTGAAGAGATCATTTCAGAGAAGGAATTGGTAAACATAGTACTCAATGGTCTTCCCAAGACGTGGGATGCATTTGCCGCAAGAATGAACGTACGGAAGGAGTATCCTACATTTGAAGAACTTTGGACTTCTTGTGCTTGAAGAAGAATCTAGGATCAGTGCAAAAGAGAAACCCCAAAAGAAGTACGATGATCAAGCCTTCACAACAAGATTCAATAATTTCAAGAACAAAAGGAAGCTTGGTTCAAGGAGGAAGCCAAATCAAGAGAAAGATAATTTAGAAATACAATGCTTTAACTGTCGACAATATGGTCACTACAAGAATCATTGTCCCGAGCTAAAGAAAAGGAAGAGAAACACGAAGCATCAGTTGCCAAAGAAAAGGAACCTAAAAAGAAAACTAAGTAGGATGAAAGAAACTTCTTCTAAAGGTAACAATACTCTTCTTAGTTCTTGTACATATCTTGTTTGCATAGTCTCTGTACATATCTTGTATATCTATCTCTTAGAAGATAATATGTTCCAAGAAGAACTATGCTTATGGAAGAAACAACAAGATAAGGATTTCTATCATTATACAAGTCAGAAAATACACATGAAAGGATGAAATACATCAAACAAATCACGTGGAAGCTATTACAAGATAATCTGAATTCAGAATCAATCATGAAGAAGCAAAGGAAAAAGAAGTCAACAATCAAGAGAAAATTGGAGAAAGACTTATGGCGTTTTGCAGAAGACAATAAGATAGAAGCGTGGACTCTGTTAGATAGAGGGCGTCGATTATATATTGAAGAAGACAATAAATATGCAGACGAAACCATGTACTTTGTTAGACGGAAGGAGCCGAGTATATATTTCCAAAAGAAAAACATGCACTCATACATGAAGCAAGGATTAGGAGGGAACTAATCCTATGATCCATTGAATATGATGAAGTATATATCCATGGTAACAAACATGAAAAGCAATACGTGTTCAGTTCGACCATAGAAGAAGACTTCTTCAAAGAGAATCCTTAAAGTATCCCTGGTTTTCCATCCACATCCATGATTCTATAATGAAAGGAAGAAGTGGAATCTTTAGGGAATGGAATCTATAAGAAACTCCATGGACCCAAGACCTAAATAAAACATCATGAAGAACATGAAGATTCCAAGAAAGAAAGAGAAGCCAGAACAACCAGTCACTGTATTAAGAATCACAAAATAACCAACCTAATATGAACTCAATAAAACCAATTAAGCAGAGGAAATGAAAGTTGTGATGAAGAACAATGTGTATATGCAAGCATTGCAAGATCCAGAACTAGAGGTTCTCCTAGATGGAGGGAGAAGACTATGATGATTACTTGTTCTAGTAAACCAAACATACCTCTACATGAGTCTTTATATCATCCAAAATATCCATGGGTTGGAGTTCTACATCAGATGAATACAAAGACTATTGTCCAGAGCATTTGAAGAAAGAGTGTACGAAGAGAAACATCAAGACTTTGAGGCATACCATAAAGAGACCCTTGTAAGCATATGGAAGAAGATAACTTGGTGGAGAACCTCCAGTGCACAAAAGAAGCGTGGTGAAGATTTTCTATAATAGATATATTGTATCAAGATGATCACTCAGATGATCAGATCTCATGATGATAAAAGAAGTGCCACATGGATATGTTCTAGTTTGACCCTTGCCATGATGTTGTGAGCTAGCATGAACCAAAGAAGAATCCAACAAAGATATACTTTATTGATCAGATCTATATAAAGCCTTCAGAGAAGAACCAATGTTCTAGACCAAAGTACATTTGAGATCAAGCATTACATTATACGTGATGAAGTCCAGAAAGGAGAAAGTGGTTCTCAAATATATATCTCCATAGATGAGCAGATAAGAAGACATTTTGGTAAATCTTTTGTTCAAGATGAAAGAGTTTGCGTACTCAAGCTGGAGCTTGTGGAGACGACTTCCTTATTGAAAAAGGAAGAGATGACTCCCAGGTTGGTAGGGAACACTGATGTATTATTGATTGATGGACAATCACTTTTCAGTTCAAATTTTTTTCCAGGATGAGCAGATTCTTTCCAGTTCGGAAAGTGGATTGAGATTTCTGACGAACAAACATTTTCTAGTTCGAAAAATGGTCTAGCTTTCTGATGTACCATATACAATGACTTCCCATTATGGTTAACATGGGAAGTGGTTTAGGGAAGTCTCTCTTCTTGAGGGTTACTCAAGAAGACTGGCCTACCTCGCCGAACAACGATTTCCCATTGTGGTTAACATGGGGAATAGTTTGTTTTGGAGGTTGGTGCAAGACAATCATTTCCTTTGGAAATGGTCCAAACAGTCATTCCTTAGGGCGGATTCATTCTCTCCAGGTTGCACTTTGTTTAGTCCCGGAGGAATGGCCCAGGGTGGAGAATGGTCTAGGTTCATCAATCAGGGACATACATTCCTTAGGGCAGACTCATTCTCTCTAGGTTACACTTTGTCTAGTGTTGGAGGAATGGCCCAAGGTGGGGAATGGTCCAGGCTAAAAAATCAGGACAATTATTCTTCCTTGCTTGAGAATATTAGTAAAGATAGCTCATCATTGATGTTCGAACTTCTTGAGGGAAGATGCTCTTCCAAGATCTCACATATGTGAGTGGAAGAATGGACCAGATGATTGAGTTTATATCATAACATTTTTTATGTGCAGGTTGATATCAGATGATTGTTATGAAGACTGTATACCTCTAGATAGTAGATGTATACTACTATGGTGGATTTTTTCGACTGTTTTATTAAGTACCTGTGTGCTACTTGGTGTGGTTGTATACCACTAGATTGTAGTTGTGTACTACTATGGATAGACATAGTTGTGTTCTATTGAATGATATTTTTCTGATTGCCTTGAAGACTATCAATAGTGTTGAAAATAATTATCAGCCAGATGAATGATGAACAAAGATTTCCTAGATAGAAAATGGTTCAGAACATTTACTCTTCTAGATTAGAAGAATGGATCTTGTGTCACTCAGTGGAGTGAGAATCATGTCTGATTACTCAGATAGAGTATGGTTTCGAAATATGATGCAGTTGATGACACTGATGATGATGATGGTGCTTATGATCTAGTCATGAGATAGTCTATACAACTATGTTGATGCCAACAGGTGAATGGTATGTTTTTTCTCAAGACCATTACCTGTAATACCTCCCTAGATAGGAGGGAGTGTTGATATTATGGTAGCTACATGAGGTATTTACCTCCATGTGTAAACCTGACAAGAATAGAATATTCCTGGAAGCAAGAAGAAACTCTAATGAGTTGGATAATAACCCTAGAATACATGTCAGCTCAAGAAGATAACTTGTATTAGGTTATTAGCCTCCAAGAGAAGAAGTTGGCCAAAATAAATAATATATACTGAACAGAAAGATACCTAGAATGAGAATTCGGCCTAGACAGTTAGCCAGAATTAGTATAAATACAGGAGGTCAGTCTTCATTCTGGAAGGTATTCTCAGAATTGTAGAGCAACACTTGTGCGCACTACAGTGCCCAATTTTGTGCACAAGTTTGAGGAGAGATTCCATTGCAGCTGGTGCAGCTAGCAGATCACGTCTGTCTTGGACTATCTCTTGGTTAGGGTTTAGACTATATGATCAGCTCTTGTTGGTGCGCTATCCTTGGGGAAAGGTGCCCTACCCTCTGTCTGGCTATCTAGCCTAGGGTTTGCTTCCAGAGTGATTCTCTCTCAAAGTTAAGGTGCTTGGAGGGTGGCTTCGGCTTATGGTTGGGTGAAAATAGTGATATTGTCAATGGTAAGATGAGCACATCCATTATATTCTAACAAACACCTCATCAATAGATGAGGTTTACAACTCATATCGATGTTCTCTTGGACTTTGTGATTTCTTCGGGACTTACAATCTAACATTCCGTCGCTCAATCACAAGTCTAGATAATTGTACGAGTAAGAAAAAAATAATTGTTATCATCTTCAATATGAAAACTACTGAACTAAACTTCGATGAAGATATTCTTGAAAAACTGCCAATATTTGAATAATTCATTTGGAAGTGAACAACTTCCATGTCTGAACATTCCCATTCTTTTTATTGATTGATTTGATTTGAGGAGACCGATTGCTATGATGGAATTCCCAAATGTTGATTGTTTTTTACGAATGATAGGACTTAGAATCTTGAATCCTGAATATCATTATTGATGTTTGATATTCCCTCTCGTCAGGAAAAAGGTGAGAAGTTTATTGAAGTTGATTGAGAGGATCCAAGCATGAGCTTTAGATTCTTTTGTTCTTTAATGATTCATAGTTGAAGGAATCCAAGATTAATCTTTGGATTCTTTATGTGGTGGTTTTGGATGACCACTAACCAATTTTATTTGATCAATGTGGTGGTTTCATATTACCACTAACCATCTTCGCTTCCCATGTGAATGTGTAAGAGAGTGTCTTTTTCATCAATGTGTTTACCCTTGAATGTATTTGAGAGTTCCATTTTTATTCCATTTGTGTACAACTCAAAGTGGGTATGTGGGAAGAACCACATGTTATCTCATCCTTTGAGGGCCATGCTTGAAATCTACACCATAAGGGGACCACTTTGGACTTAATTTGAAATAACATATAGAATTGGGTTTGGATCATCTCCAAAATCATATGGAATAGTGGTTTGAAATATTTTTATTGTTGTCATTTCTCCATGTAGATGTGGCTTTACCTTTGTCTTGAATAGAATGTAAGTCTTATGTAGTTTCTTTACTTGTTGATTCCATTTCCTTGATGTTATCCCTCCATAATTAAGTGTTTACTTAACCTTCTTATTCTTGTGACACTTTTGTGAGAGGTGATTTTTTTCCCCACAATGAAGACAAGGATGGATATCAAAACATTGTGTCTCCAAGTGACCAACTCTATGACAATGTTGGAATTTATTATCAACATTCTTAATTTCTCCAAGAAATTCTACACTCACAAACTGAACTGGTTTGGAGTAATCTGGGATATGAAAGCTATTGCTTTTGTCATATCCTAAGCCATGTCAATTTTTGTTGACATCTGATTCTTTCCAAGGTTTTACAACCATTTTGGAAATATAATTTTGACTTTTTTCTTTTACTTCTTCACATTTGTTGTTGTTGCTTTCATTTTGTGCCACTTATTCTAACTCATCTTTAGAAGATTCCATATCTTCTGTTTATTTTTCATCAACCACCAATTATTCTATATCACAATTAACATCAACCATCTGAATTATGTCTTGTGTGTCATAATCTGCATCAACTTTTTGTATGAACTCATTTGTATCACATTCCTATCAACCATTTGGATGAACCGATCCAGATTATTTTCGGTACAAAATGAGAGTGAGGATATAATAAATAAATGTACAGAGATATCTCAGATACCCAATAATATAAAAAAAATGTATCAGAGATGCAACCTTAAACACAAATATACAATAATACACAATTTTCTATTAATGAGCGAAAATGTACAAAGACTGTAAAAATACAGAGTGAAAGACTCGCTAGAATGGTGGCAACTTATCTATGAGAAGAGATGTGTTCGCTACTCACATTTGTAAGAAGATGATTTTACAATGAGGCTCCAAAGGCCTTTTTTATCATAAAGAAAATCCAAAACTCTAACCTTGGAAGATGAAAATCCAACAGTTTTGTGGACCCCGTTTTGGGTAGTTTGGTGTATCAACTTTCTGGGGGCGTAACTTTGGCGTACGATCTTCGTTTGGGGCACACGATAGCTCGTTAGAAAGGTATAACTGAGGAGATTCATTTTGGGGGATAAATTAAAGCCTTTGTCTATCATTGAGAAGCTCAATCCCGAAAAACCTTCATTTAGGCCCTCAAAATGGTCCCAAAAGCTAAAAATTGCTAAAAATAGTAATTACCAAAATTGCCAGAAAACTGTTTTGAGCCTGTTGGAAAAGGTGGGTGGCCACCGATATCCACCTGGATCAATCCTCCCTCCTTAGGAAGCAATGGTCTCTATCACGATGAGTTTCCGAGGAAGAGGGAAAATCGTTTTGCTAAATCTGTATCTTGATGAGCTGCTTGCCTTGTTGGAGGAGTTGCGTTGCTTAGCTTGTTGAAGGTTGTCATTGCTAGTGGGAAAACTCCCCTTTGGCTACACCAGGGTTTACAACATATGCAGGTCAATAATAATTTAAAATTCTCCTAATTCTCTAACTACCCCGAACATGCCCCAAACTTATGCAAGAAAATCAAAATGAGATGGATCCGATCCTGTACCTTTACTTCGCGTTTGGTGTAGATCCTCTCGCGCTTGATAGCTCTGCTAACTGAAAACCTCCTCCCAAGGACGACCTGCATTCAAATAAAAATAAATAGAGAACTAAAAGCATACATTTCATACATAAATAAGGGTTATATGTTAGAATAAAAACATATAACAAATGCAAACATTCAACACATCATGTTATTGGGATAGGAAAAATACTTCTTTTATTGATAAAAAAATGATTACTTACAACCAAACTCGGCTACTGCTCCTCGAACCTAGTCCAGGCTCCTCTTCACCAAGATCCAAGTGCACCTCTGTGTATCTTTCTCTTCTCAAACTTCTTCTTGGAAAATGGAATGGGTTCTTATGGAAGAAGAAGGTAAAAATGAAGAAAGCTGAGGCAATTCTCTCAACAAGGTTGTAAATGCTTGGGGCAAGGAGGGGATGTGAAACGGGAAAAGTTTCATTATTCTTATGCTTAGATGTGGAATGAGACCCCAACACCTCCTTTTATATGGGAAAATGATGGTTATTCGGTTGGGTGACGGTCTATAGGCGGTATATTAGTTGGGAAACTACCCAATAGCCCGTAATCTCAACAAATTCCTTGCAACTTTTGGAAGTATATGCAGGATGTAATAGTGAAACTAGCATACATATTGCTGGCTGTAGTGGTGCAACAAGCGTATGTACACAAGAATTAGTGGTGCAGGGCACGTACATCTTCAAAAATTGAGTTTTTAAGAAGAGTTACTCAATGATGGCTTGAAAAAATTTGCAGGTAAGAGGGCCAAATGCCAGGTATGCATATGTGAAGAAAATTAGGGTTATAAAAGTCATGAACTTGTGGTTGGAAGGGTTGGACATTTTTAACCAGTCTGACTACATGAGATTCCTGTGTGCAGAAGGAATCTTTACATTTTGCTACAATCTTGTCAATTTTCTTCTGTTGGATAGAAGGTACTTGGGCCGACGTTGTAGTGGTTGCAGTATCCTTCTCTTCACCTTTTGAATAGATTGCGAAGAAGCTGAAGTTTGTAGTATGAGAGACTACCTTGTGGCATTTTTTAGGTGGGACAATAGTTGGAACTACCTTTGATATTCTGTAGAGATGACCCCCCATAGTAAAAATGACACTACGGGGTCAAGATTCATAGATAACATGGCACTTTCACATATATGACTGGCCCAAGAGAACATCACAGAAATACAATGAGGAAACATCACATAATACCTCATCCTTGAAGGGATGGATGTCGTATGACAATCGACACTGTTGGCTGACACAAATATCTCGTCTCTGGAGAAGCCACCCAATGTTGTATGGTTGCGGATATGGTGTTGTCGACAATCCCAACTATTTGACGACCTCTATTGAGATGAGGTTCTTTTGGCTTCCGCTATCAACAATAAAATGCAGCGGGGTCCACTTCACCCACATCTGTGAATTAAAAAGGCACTCCCCCTCTTCAGGATCCGTGGGTTCTTTTGGTTGAATTGATGTGGTCACGACAATAGCAGTGGGGTCTGCGTCGATGATTGGTCTTTTACCGGTATTTTCAGAATCAGATTATGAATAAGGGTTCAACTCATTGTATTTTATCTCATCCACCTATGACTATTTTGAACGACATTCATCGGTGTTGTTCCAGGGGATTTTGTGGAAAGAACACCATTTTCCAATGTCCTTCGTCTTTCCATGACCCTTCTTTTCCTGTGACTTGGAATGGTTTTCGGGAGGCTGGTTATTAGGGCCATCTTTCTCATACTTTGGTTGTTTCATATTTGTATATCCAAACTTCCATTTGTTCCTATGGCTAAATTTATGCTCGATTTTAACAACATATCAATACGCAACACTGAGTGATGAGATATCCAAAAAATCCATTTCAATTTGGATTTATTTGAGTAGATACCCACGGTATTTCAAAACCAAATGTCACTCAGAGTATTTCATACCTATATTGGTGCACAAGGTATGGAACGTATTGGTGAACTCCGACACTGCTTTGCCCCTCTCTTGCCTTAGTGTGGTCCATCTCATGTACTGGTCTTCATAGTTTCCAACAGGGTAATATTGTTCCTTGACCACATCCAAAAAAATATCCCAAGTGGGATCGAAGCTATATAATACAGACTCCTCTGTGGAACTTTTCTCCCAATAAATTTCCCACCTTTGTTTGACATGGGGGAGAGCCTTAAGGATTGCGAAGGTGATCATTTCCCTATCAGAAAAATGGTGAAAAAAGAAATAACCTTCTAGTAGATTTAACCATTTATCTAGGGCATCCACATCTATCTGACCTTTAAATATGGGAATATAAAAAATTAGCCTATACCTTGAAAGGCGAGGTGCCTCCAAAGTGGTCACTTGATGAAGATGAGCTGGTTTTTATCGATAGGCGTTGAAGGATGTGGGAAAAATTCTCCATCATTTTGTCCCTTTGTCGCGTGAGAGCTTGCTCAAGCAACAAATTAATAGAATCTTCTACTCCATCGTTTTTCTATTCTTATTCCATGGAGGGTTTCTTGGGTGTGCGAGAGTGATTGGCCTCAATAAAGACAAGCTCGAGACCCAACTTTCTATACTCGGACCTCGTCGGGGACATGCACTGAAAAATGATCAAGAGAATCCTCCTCTGATACCATTGATCTAGATTATTTTTGGCACGAAATGAGAGTGAATATATATTAAATAAATGTACATAGATATCTCAGATATCCAATAATATAACATAAATGTATTGGATATGCAACCATAAACACATATATACAATAATACACAATTTTCTATTAATGAGCGAAAATGTACAAAGACTGTAAAAATACAGAGTGAAAGACTCGCTAGAATGGTGGCAGCTTATCTCTGAGAAGAGATGTGTCCACTACTCGCATTCAAAAGAAGATGATTTTACAATGAGGCTCCAAAGGCCTTTTTTATCATAAAAAAAATCCAAAACTCTAACCCCGGAAGATGAAAAGCCAACAGTTTTGTGGACCTCATTTTGGGTAGTTTGGTGTATCAATTTTTTGGGGGCGTAACTTTGGCGTACGATCTTCGTTTGGGGAGCACAATAGATCGTTGGAAACATATTGTTGAAACATATATATTTTTCTAAACTTTAGACTTAGATAAGTTTCATTCTTGTTTAAATAAGAACAATGCGCACTTGAATATCACCATTGATGAAGTCTTCCGTTTAATCCAATGATCTGAAACCATTAAAAGTTATGGAGCCACCCACTCGTTAAAAGGTCAAATCACTAAAGACTGCCTTCAAAATGTCAAGTTTCAGGGTTTCCCGATACTAACAGTCCAACATGTAAGAACTCCAAAGTCTCGATATACAAAATCGCGAAATTGTCTTAAGCTTTAAATTTATGTTAATTAAAGGATTAAAAGAAATTAAAGTTAATTAATTATATCATGATTTCATGTTTCGGGGATCCTTCCTCGAACGTCAAGCCAAAGTCTCGATACCCTAAATCACGAAACCCTTGCAGTTAGTCACAATTATTTAAAAGGTTAAACATGATTAATATTAATTAATCAATCGTGATTTCACGATTAAGAGAACATAGCTTGAACTAATATAGGATAACCCAAGGTATGAAACCCTAAAATGGATTTAGGTTAAGCATGATTAATTAAAAAAATAAACTTGATTCATTAACACATTGAACAATCTTATATCATGATTGTGTTTTTGATTTGCATTTCGGGTAAATTCAAATTTTATCTACGTTTTTCCCGATCATGAAATATCGACCATTAATGGCATTAAATACTGATCTAGGGAAATGATTTCAAATGAGATCCCTCTTTATCTCCCAAATATTTTTATTAAATGAATTATATGCATTTCCAGTGAAGGTATACGCAAATTGATGCACTTAAGGCAAAGAAGATTTTTTCATTTTCGAATTACATTCGCATTTTCATGGAGCTGGCTTAGCGAAATAATCAACCTTCTGCATTTTCTATGATAGATAAAAAAGTTCTGAAACCTGATACCATGCCTCCACGAAAGGCACCTAAACCGACTGGTGAAATTTCAAGCCAGAGCACATATGTTTTCTCCGACACCTCTCCTAGAAGCATCGACACTGTCAAATCCTGGACGCAACTATTCAACATCCTACAGTATGAATTGGTAAGTTTTCTGGATGATTCAAGTGACAACGAGAAGGAAGAGCTATCTACCAAATACAAAACTATTTCTCAGTCGGAGCTACACAAGTTCAGAGATGACTCTCATGGCACATATTCAGTCTCCTCGCTGGAACCTCACATAATGTACATAATGATGATGATGTGTAGACTCTATGGAAAAGAAAACACAACGCATTTCTTTTTACCGTGGGTACCCATTATACACACAGTAGCAAAAGGATACTCTTTTGACTAGGCCAAGATATTGTCGAATAATTTGGTTAAACAGATCACAGAGTATCAAGCACTGAAAGCCAAGGGGCAACTAACCTCATTTTTCATGTCTGATTACATTATGGATGACGTCTATTTCATGACACCTTTCCCTCTAATGGGATAGAGCTGGACTCCAGCCAGCGCCGAGCCCATACATATCTATCATTCAAAGATTTGTGAAGACAAAGCAAGAGACTTATTCTATGAGATCTGCAATTTGGTGGTGGTGCTAATGCACACAGCTATATATGGCTACCCACCTCCCATAATTTTCGACAAAATCGTGACTAAACTAGGTAGAATAAAAGATTGGTACATCGAGGATCACTTCTCCTATATTGGGGTTTTTGGTTGTTTAGTTGCTCCATATGATTTGCCACAACTTTTACCAGATCGAATAGTGTGCCGCAAGGTCGTACGACAAACTATGCTTGATGGGATTAGCAAGGAGCTCAAAGTTGTAAAGAAAAAGGTATGACCCTCTTTTCCCCTGGAAATTGGTACATTTTCTCTACTAGATTTCGGTCACTCAAAAGTGGAAGCCATGGCCTTGGAAGAAATAAAGCTGGTCAACATTGAATTAAAGAAGCATGACCCTCAGAAGTTCATAGGTAATCACATGGCCAACTACAATTTGAAAAAGTATGAACACTAAGATTCTCCTCAAGACGAGATTTTTCGAGGAGCAAGATCCTATCCAGAGGTTTTGGGTCAGGTTTGAGATTTGTCACCCGATAAAATGGTTGAGTTTTACAACTTCCATAGGCACCAAAGAAGTAGCCTCCCTAAAGTGTTACAAGGAGAAACCTCGACGTCTCCAGTTTCACAACAAACATAGAACCGAAGCTCAGAATAAGTAGGCTCCAACGAATAAGGAACCTGATAAATCTTAGAGAAGACTAAGGTGTTGACTCAGAAAGAAGATACCTCAGTGAAAAATGTCTCAAGTGACCAGGCCAAAGATCAAGCAGAGACACTGACAAAGGAGGGAGAAGAAGGTCCACTGTTCACACTAGATAAATCAACTACAAATGCGACCGAGAAACAGTCGTCCATCGAAATGGACAACCCCATCCAGTTTATCACACCGTTACAATTTACCAGAGGGAACCCAAATGCAGAGGTAGTCTTCATAGAGGATCTCACACCCATTTCGGTTGAGGAGTTTCCTCGTTCCAAATTCTTTTTCAGCAAGAAAAGGAATCTTGTGGTGAAGAGATAAATGCACCAAAAGGAAGGTTCGACTGTCAAAAGACACAAGGTGGTAATTGATGGAGAAGCCTTGGAGGAAGTAGAATTTGCAGAAGAAGTAGCAGGTTCACTGAGGTCTTTCGCAACAACCAACCAGTTTTCAGTCGGAAGTTTAAAGGAACGACTGAAGCAGAAAGATCTGCAAATAAGACAATTGAAAAATCAAATGAAGACTATAGAAAAGGATGTTCGGAGCAAGGCCAACAAAGATTTCGAGCAGATTAGAGCCAACGACAGACGAGAAATCCAACAACTCAAATACAACCTCGAAGAGATGCACAAAAATTCACAGGAAAGACAAGGATGGGCCATCTAGCAGGATGAGTTGGTAAAACAACTACATGCCAAAGTCAATTCCATCGAGAACACGGTTGTGGATATAGCAGTGTTCAGAGCTCATGCACTGGAAGTGCCAAAGAAACTAGAAACAACACAACAAATCCTTCTCGCTAAGGTAGAAGCTGTCCAAAACCATTTTCGGGTGATGGATAAAGCATTAAATAACATTGATCTAAGAGAGAGAGAGAGAGGCTATTGCTGCCCGAACTACCTTCAAAGAAGAAGTTATATCATTAGCAAAAGAAGGAATAGCTATGGCTTCCAGGTTATTCGTTTCAGAACAAACTAGAGGTGATATAATACTAAAGACTTGGGAGTCTAACATAACTGAAGGTAGGAAAATGGATAAGGAAGTGAAAGAATCTTGTGAAGGAGCCTTTTTTTCACCCAACAAGGAATTATTAGGACTTGATAAAGAATATAGCTCTAGAATATTGGGTCAGATTGATATAGAAAAGCATCTGCTTGACATTAAGACAAATATGGAAGAAGCTCAAGCTGAAATCTCACAGATAAAACATGTTGATATTATTCAAATAGACAAATGGCTGGTGAAGCCTAATCTACAACTACATTCTGTAATTTCAGAAGACAAATGAATAGAAGAAAGATTTCCCCAGTTGGAAAAGAAATTATACATTTTTGAGGCTAATAACTTAACATAGCCCTCTAGGCTGGTAGCTCNCTGAAAATCAATGAGACAATCTGTGTACGTTATCTGTTTCAGCATTGGAGAATTAGAAAGAAAACGCCTCTGCCAGCATAACGAGGAGACCTAAAGAAATGCAAGTGAAGCATTTCAGAATTCATATTTCGTAACTTTAATAATTCTAGAAATAGAGGAATTCCAACTACTTCAGGTTGATAACTTTTTGTATAAATACACATTTCAAAGAATGAAAGAACACTGCTTCTTGCCGTATTGTAACTGAGAAAACTTAAGCTTTGTGAGTATTAATACAAGTGCAGATAGGGATTCCAAATTTTGTGCTATTTGAGTTGTGTGCCCTTCTTTGTATTCCACATTTCTAGTTTTCTTAATGTTACTCCTTGATAAGTGAATGGTTACAATTTAGTACAACATCTACTGTAATCACGTTTTAGTTATTTGATAAGAACGCATTTTTTCCTCTGTATTGGTTATCAACAAACACAAGACCTGCATTCTACTTGGATCACTACATCATACATCCTTTTAGGAGTGCATTTCACCCTTTCTTCTACTATAAACAAAGTAAGATTCTTCTATCATTGTTGCCATGGTTTGTTTAATAGTTTTGTAATTCTCTCCCTCATCACTCTTTTTGATAAATTGACTCAGACAACGAAATGTGGCCTCTGTTCTGTTCAACTATTAATTTCATTTGAGGATTTAACTCTTACACAACTAACGAAAGAAAAAACAATCTTAAATAAAGCATTCCTTAATTCCTGATGCCTGACATTATTCTTTGAGACTTAAGTTTAATCTCAGGAACAACATCTTTTTGGCGCCATTGCTATGGACGAAGAAACAAAGTTATTTTTCCCTGGGAGAACGACATGGTAAGTTTCTCTCTTTGATAGTGAACAAAGATTGAATACAATATTAAGGATAATTTTATTTTTCACTTGGTGACTCCACCACTAACAAACTGGCGTTCAGTCGAAGAAATACTAGAAATAATCCAGACGATAAGAAGACTACACTTGTATCCGACCCTGAATTGTTTTTAAAACCAAGGGGATACCTCAAGAAGACCACTGTGTCCACAAGTAATATTTACCAACCTAAACCTACATAGTCTAATGCTAAGGTTCCACCTGAACCCTTAACTTCGCTAGAAGGTTCCACCTGAACCCTTAACTTCGCTAGAAGGTTCCACTCAAATCTATCTCATAGAAACATCCACTGATAGATTTGAAGGTGAAATCACAAACCCCTAATTGGTTTTACCCGAGATTAAAGCCGATACTGATTTGGTTGTCCCCCTTACTAATAAAGGTAAAAAAACCATCTCAACACCCACTTTGATTCATATTCCATCAGTCCCCGAATTAAAAGTTCCAACTTCCCGAAGTTTTGAAGAAGATATCTTACACTCTGATTCAACTCCTGTTGGTTCTCCTGTTTATATATCTTGCAAATCTAAAGAACCTAGTCCTCATCTTTATTTCCCCCCCTTTTCTGATTTTCTGTCTCTTGAGGATCAGTCCCTAGAACATTTTCCTCTTCATCTCAAAGTAACCGGAAGGCCACTCCACATCTTTGAAAATCCTCTCTACAATCTCCAAGTTTCATCCCCTAGATTATCAATGGATGGAGCCGGAGGTGGTGGAGGGGGAGGTAGTCAAGTACCACCCCCACCTCCTAGAATTTTTGCTAAAGTAGTTGCTAGATATCCTCCTTTAGTACTCCCAGTTCATCTCCATGATTTACCTAAAAAGTATATGAAAAACCTGCCAAAATTTACAGGAGAAAGAGACTTAACAACCACCGAGCACATAAATTTTTTCGATCAATTTGCCGATATTCTTGGCCTTGAGCATGAATATGTTTATTCCAGACTCCTAGTTCAAACTTTCAAGGGATAGGTGAGAAGCTGGTTCCGAGGGATGCCGACAGGTTCTATAACAACATATGATGATTTAGAAAGTGTCTTTCTCAGAAAATGGGGGGAGAGGAAAGATCACCTTTATTATTTGATAGAGTTCAGAGCTTTAAGAAAGAAAAATTCAGAAACAGTTCTGGAATTCACTCAGAGATTTAATAAATTATATAACAAAATTCTAGTTGAGGTTAAACCTTCCTAACCTGCAGCAAAGGTGACTTTGGTCGAGTATTTTGAACCCAAAATTTCCCTACTGTTTAGGGAAAGGAGAGCTGCAGACCTCACTAGAATGAAAGACAATGATGTATAAATTGAATCAAACATGATGGCATCAGGGAAGTTAAAATCTAAGATTGAAGCAGGAAATAAAGAGACCAGACGATTCAGAGAACAACCAGGACCCTCCGGATCTGGGAGGTCTATGGAAGATAATATGGATGACATGGAAAAAATAATCAAAGAATTATCTAATAAAACCTTGAAGGTGGAACTGGACCAATCTAAAACGAATCAGTTCGCCAAAAAATATTTCAAAAGAAATCCTAATCCCCAGATTCAACAAATACATATTAAAAATGTGGATTAAAAAATCAAAGTCCCGTTTAAAACATAAAACTTTATGCAAGGCAATGACATGCAAGACTATGGGGAGTCAGATGAGGATGTAAAAAATATCAGTGATGACGACAAAGAACTTCACTTAACCAGGCAGGAATAAGAGAAATATTTAAGCCAAGAATCTCTGTCTGAAAGTGAGGAAAGCATAAATAATTTGGGGGATTTAGATTATCAAGGAATCACCAACTCTATTATGGCCGAGCTACAACATAAGTATAATTTAAGGCCTAGAGACAAAAAATCTACCACAAATCCACCGAAGAAGATCTTGTCAAGAAGTAAAAAGAGTGAGGCAACTCAACTATCCGTTGAAGCTCAAGCTGCCAAGACAAAAACTATTGAAATTACGACAACTGCTGAAACGAAGAATGCAAAAACAAAAGCAATTCAGACCAATAGACAAGAAATAAGGGAAACAAAGATCCCAACCAGAGAGAATGACAAGCTAATCGAAAGTTTCAATCTGGAGAATGAAATTAATAAAATTAAGATTCCTATACCTCTGGTTGAATTAACAAAAATTCCTAAGTATAAAAAGCAGATTGCCAAAATGGTAACTTTCTTTGATGGAGAAATTCATGCAGACACTATTAATTTAAAGGATGATAAACCAACTATAATGTTTGGCCCGCATAGTGAAAATACTAAAGATCCTGTTGCTCCCTTTTATATTACTCTAACTATGCATGATCACTTACTATAGAACTGTATGTTGGACTCTGGAGCCTCACATAACTTGATGCCCAAAGTTATTATGGAAAAGTTAGGTCTCAAGGTTACTAGACCATACCGATATTTTTATTCTTTTGACTCAAGGAAATTTAAATGTCTTGGTATGATTAAAGACTTGGTAGTTAATCTTGCACAAATTCTTATGAAAAGAGTTCTCATGGATGTAGTAGTTGTTGATGTTCCTGCAAAATATGGTATGTTGTTATCCAGGTCTTGGGGTGCCAAAATTGGAGGATCGGTTCAATTGGATATGACATATGCTACAATCCCAATTTTCAGTGGACAGTTCATGCGTCTTTACAGAGAAACTAGATTGGCGTATACTGTAAGCGACCCACATAAACTGCATAATTACCCGGTATATGTTGTCGATTAGGATTTGGTGAATTGTATATTATCAATTGATAATGGTTTCGATGCATGTACAGAAGAAAGTTGTACAAAAGACAATTGTACAGAAGAAAAAAACAGAAAAAACAAATCAAAATGTTAATAGTGTAGGATTTTGGAAAATGTGTTTTGATGGTGCTTCCTCTTGGGAAGGAGCATAAGCCGATGTTTTGTTTGTGGCACCTGGAGAGGAATTCATAATTCCTTTATCATACAAACTACAGTGGGATGTCGAATAAACCAATAATGTATGTGAATATGAAGCTCTTATCTTGGGATTAGAGGCTGCCAGGAAATTGAAAATTGAAAATTTGATAGTTTATGGTGATGCTGAATTAATTATAAAATATACAAGGAAGCAATATCAAGACAAACATCCAAGGCTGAGGTCATATAGGAACTGTTCCTGGGATCTAATATAATTTTTTTTCTCATGGTTCAATATCCATCATATTCCTAGAATAGAGAACCAACAAGACCACTCTCTAGCGAAAGTGTCTGCTATGTTCATGCCTCCTAACATGCTGAAACTAAAGTATCACATAGAAATGAGGCACAGACCTTTGATACCAAATAATCTACACCACTGGAAGGTCTTTGAAGATGATGAGAAGATAAAACAGTTTCTAGAGATGGTTGATAAATTTTCTGAAACACATATCGACCAAGAAAATAAGAACGATCCAACTTGGATCATGCAAGAAGGTGAAGATCCTTAGGAGTTTAAAGATAATATTTCCAATCACTACATGTTGATACTGAAGAATAATTAGATCCCTAAAGGTCTAATTCTTTTAGAGAGATTATTTGATCATGACGATATTCCCTTAAAGTCTACTTTGCAGCCTCAGCCTAAGGAGGTTGAAGATTGTAATATAGGCACCAAGTAAACTCCTAAGATGGTAAAAATATCTAAATACCTTCCTTGTGAAATGAAAAGAAAATATGCAAAATTGCTCAAGCAGTACAAAGATGTTTTTTCCGAGTCCTACGATGAATTGAGAACTTACGATACCACCGTAATCAAACACAAAATTCTCTAAAGCAACGTGTTAAACCATTCAGGCAGAAGCTTAGATAGATAAACCCCATACTACTGTCTGTGATTGAAAGGGAGGTGAAGAAGCTCCTAGATGATAAAATCATTGTTCCACTCTGATATTCCGAGTGGGTAGCCAATCTGGTTCCGGTTAGGAAGAAAAGTGGCAAAATCAGACTATGTGTAGATTTTAGAAATTTGAACAAATCATCACTCAAAGATAATTATCCATTACCTAAGATGGATCACGTATTGGAAAAGGTTGTCAGAGAAAATAGAATGTCTATTATTGATGGATTTTCAGTCTATAATTAAATTGCTGTCCACGACGATGATAAGGAAAAAACCACGCTCACCACCCCATGGGGTACCTTTATGTATGATAAAATGCCATTAGGTTTGAACGCATGAGCCACTTTCCAACGAGCTATGGACATCACCTTTTTCGGTGAAAGAGATAAGTTCGTTTTCATTTATCTTGATGATATAAATGTTTTTTCTAAATCTAATGTAGAGCACCTATTGCACCTCAAACAAACGTTTGAGAAATGTCGAAAATTCAGTTTGTCTTTAAATCCCAAGAAATCTCATTTTTCAATGCAGGAAGGTAAACTCTTAGCCCATATAGTATCTAAGGATGGAATTAAAATTGACCCGATAAGGGTCGAAGCTATAGATACTATAAATATTCCTAGGAATAGAAAGGAGATCTAGTCATTTTTAGGAAAAAACATCTTTTTAAGAAGATTCATCCCAAACTTCGCTAAAATTGTAAAATTGATTACAGATATGCTCAAGAAGGACAACGAGGTCAAGTGGAAAACCGAAGCCAAAGTGTCCTTCGAACGTATCAAGAGGGTTATAGGTGAAGCACTGGTACTAGCAAGCCCAAATTATATGAAAGAGTTCTTGATTTTCTCATTCGCCTTCGAACACACTATCACGACCGTGCTCTTACAAAAGAATGATGAGGGTTTCGAGCAACCAATTGCATTTTTTAGAAAAATTCTTAGAGATGCTGAACTAAAATGTGTTATATTGGAAAAGAAGGCATACACAATGGTGAAAACCTCAAAGATTTCAGAACTTATGTGCTCCATTCTAAAATAATCACTTATGTACCAACCAACGCTATCAGGGATATATTAGTTCAACCGGATAGTGATGGTAAAAGGGGCAGATGGTTAGCCAAAATTCAGGAATTTGACTTGGAAGTAAAACCGACCAAACTTGCCAAAGGTCAGCGCTTGGCTAAACTATTAGTTGAATCAAATTTAAGGGCACTTGGAATAAATCAGCTGCAAGAGTATGAAGGATTTCCAAACATAGACAAATTTGATGTTACTATACCCACAACCAAAGTTCAAGAAAAATTCTCCTCCTCAACTTGGTATAACGACATAGTTTCGTACCTACTGACTCTTCAATGCCCGACCGATCTGACTCTTTCCAAATCTAGAACGCTGAAATTGCATGTAGTAAAATATTGTATCATGGATGGTCAACTATATTAGAAGGATCCTTTGGGTTTTTTACTAAGATGTTTAGTAGAATCCGAGACAGAGAGAGTCATAAATGAGTTCCACGAAGGAGTGTGTGGAGGACATCATGCATGGAGAGCAATGACCTAAAAAATCCCGAGAGATGGATATTATTGGCCGAAATTATTCACTAATGTGAATGATAAAGTCAGAGCTTGTAACCCCTGTCAATTATTTGTAGGAAAACAAAATATTCTTGCATTGCCTTTGGTTCCAGTTAAAACTGAGGCTTCGTTTCAACACTGGGGTCTGTATTTCATCGATGATATACATCCACATTCAATTTCACAACATAAGTGGATTCTGACTGCTACTGACTATTTTACCAAATGGGTGGAATCCATTCTAATGCGAAATGCAACAGACACAGTGGTGATCGATTTCTTGGAAGAGAACATTCTATCGAGATTTGGCTGTCCTCAGAAGATAGTTACTGATAACGCTCAAGATTTCAAATCCATGGGTATGATAAGTTTTTGTCAAAAGTACAACATTATGCTTGGACATTCTATGGCTTACTATCCTCAAGGAAATGGACTAGCCGAGTCCTCGAATAAGCGCTTAATCACCATAATAAAAAAAGTGTTGACCAAAAATAAGAAAGCTTGGCATGTACATTTGAAGTATGCTTTGCGGGCTAACAGAATAGGCACTAAAAGATCAATCAGAATGTCCCCGTTTTAGATGGTATACGGTACCGATGTTATTCTACCCATAAACCTTGCTTTGCCCATAATGAAACTTTGGCAAGACGCAAAATAAGAGCTGAATGACATCACTAGAAGATTAAATCAATTGATTGAAGTTCAACAAATAGGGCCGAAGTGGATGAGAAACTCCAAAAATATCAGGATAACATGAAGGCTCTATTTGACCAGAAAGCTAAAGATAGGGAATTTCTCCCTGGTGATTTGGTGTTTAAGTGGGAAGACAGGAAAGAAGATGCAGGAAAACATGGTAAATTAGACCAGATCTGGTGTGGACTGTACAAGATCATAACTTATGAAGGAAAGAATGCATTCTTGTTAGAAAATCTTGATGGAAAGATCCTTAACACCCCTATCAACGAGCGTTACCTCAAGCATTTCATGCAGTAATACAATTCCAAAATCTCATTGTACATACTGGTTTGATTTTCACACTTTTGTTTACAATTTTTTGTTTTTTCGGTAAGTCTTACTTTCACTGTAAATAAAAACAGGTTAGTTGATTTCATAAAAAAAAAAAATATAAAAATAAGTAACACATAAGGTTCCGATCTACAAGAGTTCCTGACAACTCTCATGTTTATTTCATTGCAGGATACTTACTGATGATTGAAAGATAAGCTATAGCAGAGATTGATGCTCACGTTTCAGAACTTTGGCTTTCTCTCAAAACAGGTGATAAACAAATAGTTTGCCTGGTTGAAAATATAGAGAAAATATGAGGTATGAACTTCTGCTCTACTGACTCATGTTAAATTTCGAAGAAGATATCAATAAGTATGATAGAAGTCTCGTCCGTACAATTATTGTCACCTGAACAACGATGAGAGGAATATGAGAATTATAGACTAATCTTAAAAGTCTTCTATGAGTTTAATAAAAAATAATAAAATAAAAAATTTAATAAAAATAAAAATTAAGTAAAAATGAAATACAATAAAAGAGCTTAAAGAAATACGAGAATCACTGAAAAGCTTATGTGAAATCGATCCTGTTCATAGTAGATTTTTGAATACTCTCACTGTTCCAACCTACCCATCTTAAAATCTTCTTTTTCCTTTGGTTCTCATTTTCCCTTTTGGACTCCATAGAGAGAATATTTCGTCTTAACCCTGAAAAATCAGAAACACGTCTCAAAGTAATGTTAGGTGAGAATTTATACGCACCTCTCAATTTAACTGGAAGGAAGTATGTCTAGGTTAATCCTGACTACTTTAGTCTTTCTAACAGATTCAAATTGATTGATTTCACTCAAGGCAGTTCCTTGAAAAGTAAAAACCCCCCGTGAAAAAATTCCTTGTAGGCGAAGGTGTCTTGAAGGTCGAAAAGAAATTAACCCAGAGTAATCAAAGTGAGTTAATAGACCTCTGTTGCTAAATTATAAGTGGATATCATCCGTGGTATATGAAATACAATTTGATTGCCCCCACTTCATGCTTTAAAAATATTTTAAGACAGATGGTGAAAGGAAATTCATCTAAATGATTGCCCCCATCTAGTCCAAAGAAGAGATTATGAAAGGAAATTCATTAAATGATTGCCCTCATCTCAAGTATTTAAATGCAATATTCCAAAATGAAGTGGTGAAAGGAAACTCAATTTGGAAATTAGATAACTTCACCGGGGTACTGAACAGGCTTGCTGGAAGTGAAGCAATGTCTATGATATCTGCAAGGCTATTATACATGTATTATAATGTACTCTGATAGTTAGTCTTCCTCTCGACAAGATTTACATTCTAAGCCAACTAAGGACTCCCTAATTAAATCATTAAAATCACTCTACCTTGACACAAATAAGATCAAACAGAGTCTGATAGATAGATTAAGGTTGTTTTGATTATCTTAAGAAAGTCTGTATACAGTTTCAGGAAAGAGAAATTTCAAATAGCCTAACTAAAAGTCACGATTTGATGTGTTTTGAAGGTTTTCTAAGTTACAGTTGAAACTCTTTTCTCAGTGCGATCCTTTTCTAAAAATGTTCCACAAAATGCAATAATGACTCCATTTACCCAATAAAGGCACTTAGTCTACTGTTCTTCATGACTTGCAGGGAGACGCGATCCCTAGATGGAGCCTATGTTGAAACATATATATTTTTCTAAACTTTAGACTTAGATAAGTTTCATTCTTGTTTAAATAAGAACAACGTGCACTTGAATATCACCATTAATGAAGTCTTCCATTTAATCCAACAATCCGAAACCATTAAAAGTTATGGAGCCGCCCACTCGTTAAAAGGTCAAATCACTAAAGACTTCCTTTGAAATGTTGGGTTTCTGGGTTTCACTATACTAACAATCCAGCATGTAAGAACTCCAAAGTCCTGATATATGAAATCGTGAAATTGTTAGGATATTTAGACACTTAGGAGTTAGTTAAGATATAATTGGTCTATTGTGTTGTTAGGTAAACGTGTGTTTTCTAGTGTGTTTCTCTAGTATGCATTAGTATGCATTTGTAGTTAGAAAATTCGACGGTCACGATATGTTCCCGACATAGAGTGGTCCAACGGTTCATACTATCCTCAATTTTAACGACCATTGATCCATGGCTTAGCACTTGATTGGTCCATGATATCTATTTAAAGATTATGGAGGGTCATTTTTCGATGATTGATTGTGATAAAATCTCTCTGTAATCTTTTTCTTTGCATTAATAAACTGTTCCAAGTGGCCGCGTTGGTTGGGGCCGTGGATGTTTCCCTGTAGGGGTTTTACCACGTGAAAACATCAATGTGTTGATATTTGATTTGGTTATGTGAGTGGTTAATGAAGGTGTTCATCCTCTATTGGAATACCTATGTTGTCGAACATGGTATTAGAGCCTGTTTGAAGACCCACTCCTGTTGTCGATCTAGATTGTGAAGCCGACTTTCCTCATCTCCATTTTTTTTCATTTTTGTACATTTCCGGGCTGAGAGGACTATTCCATTGCATTCATATCACTCATTTCATTCAGGAACGCTTTTCGTTTCATTCAAAAAGGTTTTCATTTTCCCAATATACAACCATTACAGTTAGATCCAGAGGTATAAAGTTTAGATACACATTTTTTAAATTTTTTTGCAGAGAAGTATTTTGGTTTTATTTCAGTTTTGTGTTTTTTTTTTTTTAATTTCTAGGTTGCTACTCTTTTAGATCCATGTATGCTCTTTTCCCCGTGCCTTGTGCGATCTCAACAAATCATAAACATATAGGAAAAATTGCATCTTCCGGGTGAGCTAACCGAGATCTAACCCTTGTTGTTTGTTAAGCCCTAATATTGGATCATTACCCCTTAATTGGGGCATATTATATTAGTAATGTTATTTTATTTATGTCGGATTTAGGCCATTAGTTGTAATTATACCTCCTAGTCTCCTATATATACCAAGGAGACATTTTCATTTTGAATCATCTTGT
>JASDQU010504306.1:4106-20643 GCA_032191745.1 Picea mariana | reverse complement strand
AGAAGAACTATGCTTATGGAAGAAACAACAATATAAGGATTGCTATCATTATACAATTCAGAAAATACACATGAAAGGATGAAATACATCAAACAAATCATGTGGAAGCTATTACAAGATAATCTGAAATCAGAATCAATCATGAAGAAGCAAAGAGAAAAAGAAGTCAACAATCAAGAGAAAATTGGAGAAAGACTTATGACGTTTTGCAGAAGACAATAAGATAGAAGCGTGGACTCTGTTAGATAGAGGGAGTCGATTATATATTGAAGAAGACAATAAATATGCAGACGAAAGCATGTACTTTGTTAGACGGAAGGAGCCGAGTATATATTTCCAAAAGAAAAACATGCACTCATACATGAAGAAAGGATTAGGAGGGAGCTAATCCTATGATCCATTGAATATGATGAAGTATATATCCATGGTAGCAAACATGAAAAGCAATACGTGTTCAGTTCGACCATAGAAGAAGACTTATTCGAAGAGAATCCTTAAAGTATCCCTGGTTTTCCATCCACATCCATGATTCTATAATGAAAGGAAGAAGTGGACTCTTTAGGGAATGGAATCTATAAGAAACTCCATGGACCCAAGACCTAAAGAAAACATCAGGAAGAACATGAAGATTCCAAGAAAGAAAGAGAAGCCAGAACAACCAGTCACTGTATTAAGAATCACAAAATAACCAACCTAATATGAACTCAATAAAAACAATTAAGCAGAGGAAATGAAAGTTGTGATGAAGAACAGTGTGTATATGCAAGCATTGCAAGATCCAGAACTAGAGGTTCTCCTAGATGGAGGGTGAAGACTATGATGATTACTTGTTCCAGTAAACCAGACATACCTCTACATGAGTCTTTATATCATCCACAATATCCATGGGTTGGAGTTCTACATCAGATGAATACAAAGACTGTTGTCCAGAGCATTTGAAGAAAGAGTGTACGAAGAGAAACCTCAAGACTTTGAGGCATACCATAAGAGACCCTTGTAAGCAGATGGAAGAAGATAACTTGGTGGAGAACCTCCAGTGCACAACAGAAGCGTGGTGAAGATTTTCTATAATAGAGATATTGTATCAAGATGATTACTCAGATGATCAGATCTCATGATGATAAAAGAAGTGCCACATGGATATGTTCTAGTTTGACCCTTGCCATGATGTTGTGAGCTAGCATGAACCAAAGAAGAATCCAACAAAGATATACTTTATTGATCAGAGCTATATAAAGCCTTCAGAGAAGAACCAATGTTCCAGACCAAAGTACATTTGAGATCAAGAATTACATTATACGTGATGAAGTCCGGAAAGAAGAAAGTGGTTCTCAAATATATATCTCCATAGATGAGCAGATAATAAGACATTTTGGTAAAGCTTTTGTTCAAGATGAAAGAGTTTGCGTACTCAAGCTGGAGCTTGTGGAGACAACTTCCTTATTGAAAAAGGAAGAGATGACTCCCAGGTTGGGAGGGAACACTGATGTATTATTGATTGATGGACAATCACTTTTCAGTTCAAAAAATGTTCCAGGATGAGCAGATTCTTTCCAGTTCGGAAAGTGGATTGAGATTTCTGACGAACAAACATTTTCTAGTTCGAAAAATGGTCTAGATTGCTGATGGACCATATACAACGACTTCCCATTATGGTTAACATGGGAAGTGGTTTAGGGAAGTCTCTCTTCTTGAGGGTTACTCAAGAATACTGGCCTACCTCGCCGAACAATGACTTCCCATTGTGGTTAACATGGGGAATAGTCCATTTTGGAGGTTGGTGCAGGACAATCATTTCCTTTGGAAATGGTCCAAACAATCATTCCTTAGGGTGGATTCATTCTCTCCAGGTTGGATTTTGTTTAGTGCCGGAGGAATGGCCCAGGGTGGGGAATGGTCTAGGTTCATCAATCAGGGACATACATTCCTTAGGGCAGACTCATTCTCTCTAGGTTACACTTTGTCTAGTGTCGGAGGAATGGCCCAGGGTGGGGAATGGTCCAGGCTAAAAAATCAGGACAATTATTCTTCCTTGCTTGAGAATATTAGTAAAGATAGCTCATCACTGATGTTTGACCTTCTTGAGGGCAGATGCTCTTCCAAGATCTCACAGATGTGAGTGGAAGAATGGACCGGATGATTAAGTTTATATCATAACATTGTTTATGTGCAGGTTGATATCAAATGATTGTTATGAAGACTGTATGCCTCTAGACAGTAGATGTATACTATTGTGGTGGATTTTTTAGACTGTTTTATCAAGTACCTGTGTGCTACTTGGTGTGGTTGTATACCACTAGATTGTAGTTGTGTACTACTATGGATAGACATAGTTATGTTCTATTGAATGATATTTTTCTGATTGCCTTGAAGACTATCAACAGTGTTGAAAATAATTATCAGCCAGATGAATGATGAACAAAGATTTCCTAGACAGAAAATGGTTCAGAACATTTACTCTTCTAGATTAGAAGAATGGATCTTGTGTCACTCAGTGGAGTGAGAATCATGTCTGCTTACTCAGATAGAGCATGGTTTCGAAATATGATGCAGTTGATGAAATTGATGATGATGATGGTGCTTATGATCTAGTCATGAGATAGTCTATACAACTATGTTGATGCTACCAGGTGAATGGTATGTTTTCGCTCAAGACCATTACCTGTAATACCTCCCTAGATAGGAGGGAGTGTTGATATTATGGTAGCTATGGGAGGTATTTACCTCCATGTGTAAACCTGACAAGAATAGAATATTCCGGGAAGCAAGAAGAAACCCTAATGAGTTGGCTAATAACCCTAGAATACATGTCATATCAAGAAGATAACTTGTATTAGGTTATTAGCCTCCAAGAGAAGAAGTTGGCCAAAAGAAATAATATATACTAAACAGAAAGATACCCAGAATGAGAAGTCGGCCTAGGCAGTTAGCCAAAATTAGTATAAATATAGGAGGTCAGTCTTCATTCTGGAAGGCATTCTCAGAATTGCAGAGCAACACTTGTGCGCACTGCAGTGCCCAATTTTGTGCACAAGTTTGAGGAGAGATTCCATTGCAGCTGGTGCAGCTAGCAGATCACATCTGGCTTGGACTATCTCTTGGTTAGGGTTTGGACTATCTGATCAGCTCTTGTTGGTGCACTATCCTTGGGGAGAGGTGCCCTACCCTCTGTCTGGCTATCTAGCCTAGGGTTTGCTTCCAGAGTGATTCTCTCTCAAAGTTAAGGTGCTTGAAGGGTGGCTTCGGCTTATGGTTGGGTGAAAATAGTGATATTGTCAATGGTAATATGAGCACATCCATTATATTCTAACAAACACCTCATCAATAGATGAGGTTTACAACTCATATCGATGTGCTATTAGACTTTGTGATTTTTTCGGGACTTACAATCTAACATTCCGTCGCTCAATCACAAGTCTAGATAATTGTACGAGTAAGAAAAAAATAATTGTTATCATCTTCAATATGAAAACTACTGAACTAAACTTCGACGAATATATTCCTAAAAAACTGCAAATATTTGAATAATTCATTTGGAAGTGAACAACTTCCTTGTCTGAACATTCCCATTCTTTTTATTGATTGATTTGATTTGAGGAGACCAATTGCTATGATGGAATTCCCAAATGTTGATTGATTTTTACGAATGATAGGACTTAGAATCTTGAAGCCTGAATATCATTATTGATGTTTGATATTCCCCCCCGTCAGGAAAACGGTGAGAAGTTTATTGAAGTTGATTGAGAGGTTCCAAGCATGAGATTTAGATTCTTTTGTTCTTTAATGATTCATAGTTGAAGGGATCCAAGATTAAGCTTTGGATTCTTTATGTGGTGGTTTTGGATGACCACTAACCAATTTTATTTGATCAATGTGGTGGTTTCATATTACCACTAACCATCTTCGCTTCCCATGTGAATGTGTAAGAGAGTGTCTTTTTCATCAATGTGTTTACCCTTGAATGTATTTGAGAGTTCCATTTTTATTCCATTTGTGTACAACTCAAAGTGGGCATGTGGGAATAACCACATGTTATCTCATCCTTTGAGGGCCATGCTTGAAATCTACACCATAAGGGGACCACTTTGGACTTAATTTGAAATAACATATAGAATTGGGTCTGGATCATCTCCAAAATCATATGGAATAGTGGTTTGAAATATTTTTGTTGTTGTCATTTCTCCATGTAGATGTGGCTTTACCTTTGTCTTGAATAGAATGTAAGTCTTATGTAGTTTCTTTACTTGTTGATTCCATTTCCTTGATGTTATCCCTCCATAATTAAGTGTTTACTTAACCTTCTTATTCTCGTGACACTTTTGTGAGAGGTGATTTTTTTCCCCACAATGAAGACAATGATGGAGATCAAAACATTGTGTCTCCAAGTGACCAACTCTATGACAATGTTGGAATTTATTATCAACATTCTTAATTTCTCCAAGAAATTCTGCACTCACAAACTGAACTGGTTTGGAGTAATCTGGGATATGAAAGCTATTGCTATTGTCATATCCTAAGCCATGTCAATTTTTGTTGACATCTGATTCTTTCCAAGGTTTTACAACCATTTTGGAAATATAATTTGGACTTTTTTCTTTTACTTCTTCACATTTGTTGTTGTTTCTTTCATTTTGTGCCACTTATTCTAACTCATCTTTAGAAGATTCCATATCTTCTGTTTATTTTTCATCAACCACCAATTATTCTATATCACAATTAACATCAACCATCTGAATTATGTCTTGTGTGTCATAATCTGCATCAACTTTTTGTATGAACTCATTTGTATCACATGCCTATCAACCATTTGGATGAACCGATCCAGATTATTTTCGGTACAAAATGAGAGCGAAGATATAATAAATAAATATACAGAGATATCTCAGATACCCAATAATATAAAAAAATGTATCAGAGATGCAACCTTAAACACATATATACAATAATACATAATTTTCTATTAATGAGCGAAAATGTACAAAGACTGTAAAAATACAGAGTGAAAGACTCGCTAGAATGGTGGCAACTTATCTCTGAGAAGAGATGTGTCCGCTACTCGCATTTGTAAGAAGATGATTTTACAATGAGGCTCCAAAGGCATTTTTTATCATAAAGAAAATCCAAAACTCTAACCCTGGAAGATGAAAATCCAACAGTTTTGTGGACCCCGTTTTGGGTAGTTTGGTGTATCAACTTTCCGGGGGCGTAACTTTGGCGTACGATCTTCGTTTGGGGCACACGATAGATCGTTAGAAAGGTATCACTGAGGAGATTCATTTTGGGGGATAAATTAAAGCCTTTGTCTATCATTGAGAAGCTCGATCCTGAAAAAGCTTCATTTAGGCCCTCAAAATGGTCCCAAAAGTTAAAAACTGCTAAAAATAGTAATTACCAAAATTGCCAGAAAACTGTTTTGAGCCAGTTGGAAAAGGTTGGTGGCCACCGATATCCACCTGGATCAATCCTCCCTCCTTAGGAAGCAATGGTCTCTATCACGTTGAGTTTCCGAGGAAGAGGGAAAATCGTTTTGCTGAATCTGTATCTTGATGAGCTGCTTGCCTTGTTGGAGGAGTTGCGTTGCTTAGCTTGTTGAAGGTTGTCATTGCTAGTGGGAAAACTCCCCTTTGGCTACACCAGGGTTTACAACGTATGCATGTCAATAATAATTTAAAATTCTCCTAATTCTCTAACTACCCCGAACATACCCCAAACTTATGCAAGAAAATCAAAATGAGATGGATCCGATAACTGTACCTTTACTTCGCGTTTGGTGTAGATCCTCTCGCACTTGATAGCTCTGCTAACTGAAAACCTCCTCCCAAGGCCGAACTGCATTCAAATAAAAATAAATAGAGAACTAAAAGCATACATTTCATACATAAATAATGGTTATATGTTAGAATAAAAACATATAACAAATGCAAACATTCAACACATCATGTTATTGGGATAGGAAAAATACTTCTTTTATTGATAAAAAAATGATTACTTACAACCAAACTCAACTACTGCTTCTCGAACCTGGTTCGGGCTCCTCTTCACCAAGATCCAAGTGCACCTCTGTGTATCTTTCTCTTCTCAAACTTCTTCTTGGAAAATGGAATGGGTTCTTATGGAAGAAGAAGGGAAAAATGAAGAAAGCTGAGGCAATTCTCTCAACAAGGTTGTAAATGCTTGGGGCAAGGAGGGGATGTGAAACGGGCAAAGTTTCATTGTTCTTATGATTAGATGTGGAATGAGACCCCAACACCTCTTTTTATATGGGAAAATGATGGTTATTTGGTTGGGTGACGGTCTATAGGCGGTATATTAGTTGGGAAACTACCCAATAGCCCGTAATCTCAACAATTTCCTTGCAACTTTTGGAAGTATATGCGGGATGTAATAGTGAAACTAGCATACATATGCGGGCTGTAGTGGTGCAACAAGCGTATGTACACGAGAATTAGTGGTGTAGGGCACATACATATTCAAAAATTGAGTTTTTAAGAAGAGTTACTCAATGATGGCTTGAAAAAATTTGCAGGTAAGAGGGCCAAATGCTAGGTATGCATATGTGAAGCAAATTAGGGTTATAAAAGTCATGAACTTGTGGTTGGAAGGGTTGGACCTTTTTAACCAGTCTGACTACATGATATTCATGTGTGCAGAAGGAATATTTACACTTTGCTGCAATCTTGTCAATTTTCTTCTGTTGGATAGAAGGTACTTGGGCCGACGCTGTAGTGGTTGCAGTATCCTTTTGTTCACCTTTTGAATAGATTGTGAAGAATCTGAAGTTTTTAGTATGAGAGACTACCTTGCGACATTTTTTAGGTGGGACAGTAGTTGGAACTACCTTTGATATTCTGTAGAGATGACCCCCCATAGTAAAAATGAAACTACGGGGTCAAGATTCATAGATAACATGGCACTTTCACATATATGGCTTGCCCAAGAGAACATCACAGAAATACATTGAGGAAACATCACATAATACCTCATCCTTGAAGAGATGGATGCCGTATGACAATCGACACTGCTGGCTGACACAAATATCTCATCTCTGGAGAAGCCACCCAATGTTGTATGGTTGCGGGTATGGTGTTGTCGACAATCCCAACTATTTGACGACCTCTACTGAGATGAGGTTCTTTTGGCTTCCGCTATCAACAATAAAATGCAGCGGGGTCCACTTCACCCACATCTGTGAATTAAAAAGGCACTCCCCCTCTTCAGGATCCGTGGGTTGTTTTGGTTGAATTGATGTGGTCATGACAATAGCAGTGGGGTCTGCGTCGATGATTGGTCTTTTACCAGTATTTCCAGAATCAGATTATGAATAAGGGTTCAACTCCTTGTATTTTATCTCAACCACCTATGACTGTTTTGAGCGACATTCATCGGTGTTGTGCCAGGGGATTTTTTGGAAAGAACACCATTTTCCAATGTCCTTCGTCTTTCCGTGACCCTTCTTTTCCTGTGACTTGGAATGGTTTTCAGGAGGCTGGTTATTAGGGCCATCTTTCTCATACCTTGGTTGTTGGAGATTTGCATATCCAAACTTCCATTTGTTCCTATGGCTAAATTTATGCTCGATTTTAACAACATATCAATACGCAACACTGAGTGATGAGATATCCAAAAAATCCATTTCAATTTGGATTTATTTGAGTAGATACCCACAGTATTTCAGAACCAAATGTCACTCTGAGTATTTCATACCTATATTGGTGCACAAGGTATGGAACATATTGGTGAACTCCGACACTGCTTGGCCCCTCTCTTGCCTTAGTGTGGTCCATCTCATGTACTGGTCTTCATAGTTTCCAACAGGGTGATATTGTTCCTTGACCACATCCAAAAAAATATCCCAAGTGGGATCGAACCCATATAATACAGACTCCTCTGTGGAACTTTTCTCCCAGTAAATTTCCCACCTTTGTTTGACATGGGGGAGAGCCTTAAGGATTGCGAAGGTGATCATTTCCCTATTAGAAAAATGGTGAAAAAAGAAATAACCTTCTAGTAGATTTAACCATTTATCTAGGGCATCCACATCTATCCGACCTTTAAATATGGGAATATAAAAAATTAACCTATACCTTGAAAGGCGGGGTGCCTCCAAAGTGGCCGCTTGATGAAGATGAGCCGGTTGTTATCGATAGGCATTGAAGGATGTGGGAAAAATTCTCCATCATTTCATCCCTTTGTCGCGTGAGAGCTTGCTCAAGCAACAAATTAATATAATCTTCTACTCCATTGTTTTTCTCTTCTTCTTCCATGGAGGGTTTCTTGGGTTTGTGAGAGTGATTGGCCTCAAAAGAGACAAGATCGAGACCCAACTTGCTATACTCAGACCTCGTCGGGGACATGCATTGAAAAATGATCAAGAGAATCCTCCTCTGATACCATTGATCTAGATTATTTTTGGCACGAAATGAGAGTGAATATATATTAAAGCAATGTACATAGATATATCAGATATCCAATAATATAACAAAAATGTATTGGAGATGCAACCATAAACACATATATACAATAATACACAATTTTCTATTAATGAGCGAAAATGTACAAAGACTGTAAAAATACAGAGTGAAAGACTTGCTAGAATGGTGGCAGCTTATCTCTGAGAAGAGATGTGTCCGCTACTCGCATTCAAAAGAAGATGATTTTACAATGAGGCTCCAAAGGCCTTTTTTATCATAAAAAAAATCCAAAACTCTAACCCCAGAAGATGAAAAGCCAACAGTTTTGTGGACCCCGTTTTGGGTAGTTTGGTGTATCAATTTTTTGGGGGCGTAACTTTGGCATACAATCTTCGTTTGGGGAGAACAATAGATCGTTGGAAACGTATTGTTGAAACATATATATTTTTCTAAACTTTAGACTTAGATAAGTTTCATTCTTGTTTAAATAAGAACAACGCGCACTTGAATATCACCATTGATGAAGTCTTCTGTTTAATCCAATGATCTGAAACCATTAAAAGTTATGGAGCCACCCACTCATTAAAAGGTCAAATCACTAAAGACTGCCTTCAAAATGTCAAGTTTCAGGGTTTCCCGATACTAACAGTCCAACATGTAAGAACTCCAAAGTCTCGATATACAAAATTGCGAAATTGTCTTAAGCTTTAAAATTATGTTAATTAAAGGATTAAAAGAAATTAAAGTTAATTAATTATATCGTGATTTCGTGTTTCAGGGTTCCTTCCTCGAACGTCAAGCCAAAGTCCCGATACTCGAAATCATGAAACCCTTGAAGTTAGTCACAATTATTTAAAAGGTTAAACATGATTAATATTAATTAATCAATCGCGATTTCGCGATTAAGAGAACATAGCTTGAAATAATATAGGATAACCCAAGGTCTGAAACCCTAAAATGGATTTAGGTTAAGCATGATTAATTGAAAAAATAAACTTGATTCATTAACACATTGAACAATCTTATATCATGATTGTGTTTTTGATTTGCATTTCGGGTAAATTCAAATTTTATCTACGTTTTTCCCGATCATGAAATATCGACCATTAATGGCATTAGATACTGATCTAGGGAAATGATTTCAAATGAGATCCCTCTTTATCTCCCAAATATTTTTATTAAATGAATTATATGCATTTCCAGTGAAGGTATACSCAAATTGATGCACTTAAGGCAAAGAAKATTTTTTCATTTTCGAATTACATTYGCATTTTCAYGRAGCTGGCTTAGCRAAATAATCAACCTTCTGCATTTTCTRTGATAGATAAWRAAGTTCTGAAACCTGATACCATGCCTCCACGAAAGGCACCTAAACYGACTGGTGAAATTTYRAGCCAGAGCACATATGTTTTCTCCGACACCTCTCCTAGAAGCATCGACACTGTCAAATCCTGGACGCAACTATTCAACATCCTACAATATGAATTGGTAAATTTTCTGGATGATTCAAGTGACAACAAGAAGGAAGAGCTATCTACCAAATACAAAACTATTGCTCAGTCTGAGCTACACAAGTTCAGAGCTGACTCTCATGGAAAATATTCAGTCTCCTTGCTGGAACCTCACATAATGTACATAACGATGATGATGTGTAGACTCTATGGAAAAGAAAACACAACTCATTTCTTTTTACCGTGGGTACCCATTATACACACAGTAGTAGAAGGATACTCTTTTGACTGGGCCAAGATATTGTCGGATAATTTGGTTAAAGAGATCACAGAGTATCAAGCACTGAAAGCCAAGGGGAAACCAACCTCATTTTTCATGTCTGATTACATTATGGATGACGTCTATTTCATGACACCTTTCCCTCTAATGGGCTAGAGATGGACTCCAGCCAGCGCCGAGCCCATACATATCTATCATTCAAAGATTTGGGAAGACAAAGCAAGAGACTTATTCTATGAGATCTGCAATTTGGTGGTGGTGCTGATGCACACAGCTATATATGGCTACCCACCTCCCATAATTTTTGACAAAATCGTGACTAACCTAGGTAGAATAAAAGATTGGTACATCGAGGATCACTTCTCCTATATTGGGGTTTTTGGTTGTTTATTTCCTCCATATGCTCTGCCACAACTTTTACCAGACCAACTAGTGTGCCGCGAGGTCGTACGACAAACTATGCTTGATGGGATTAGCAAGGAGCTCAAAGTTGTAAAGAAAAAGGTATGGCCCTCTTTTCCCCTGGAAATTGGTACATTTTCTCTACTAGATTTCGGTCACTCAAAAGTGGAAGCCACGGCCTTGGAAGAAATAAAGCTGGTCAACATTGAATTCAAGAAGCATGACCCTCAGAAGTTCGTGGGTAATCACATGGCCAACTACAATTTGAAAAAGTATGAACACTAAGATTCTCCTCAAGACGAGATTTTTCGAGGAGCAAGATCCTATCCAGAGGTTTTGGGTCAGGTTTGAGATTTGTCACCCGATAAAATGGTTGAGTTTTACAACTTCCAGAGGCACCGAAGAAGTATCCTCCCTAAAGTGTTACAAGGAGGAACCTCGACGTCTCCAGTTGCACAACAAACATAGAACCAAAGCTCAGAAGAAGTAGGCTCCAACGAATAAGGAACCTGATAAATCTTAGAGAAGACTAAGGTGTTGACTCAAAAAGGAGATACCTTAGTGAAAAATGTCTCAAGTGACCAGGCCAAAGATCAAGCAGAGACACTGACAAAGGAGGGAGAAGAAGGTCCACTGTTCACACCAGATAAATCAACTACAAATGCGGTCGAGAAACAATCATCCATCGAAATGGACAACCCCATCCAGTTTATCACACCATTACAATTTACCAGAGGGAACCCAAATGCAGAGGTAGTCTTCATAGAGGATCTCACACCCATTTCGGTTGAGGAGTTGCCTCGTTCCAAATTCTTTTTCAGCAAGAAAAGGAAGGTTGTGGTGAAGAGATAAATGCACCAAAAGGAAGGTTCGACTGTCAAAAGACACAGGGTGGTAATTGATGGAGAAGCCTTGGAGGAAGTAGAATTTGCAGAAGAAGTAGCAGGTTCACCGGGGTCTTTCGAAACAACCAACCAGTTTTTCAGTCGGAAGTTTAAAGGAATGACTGAAGCAGAAAGATCTGTAAATAAGACAATTGAAAAATCAAATGAAGACTATATAAAAGGATGTTCGGAGCAAGGCCAACAAATATTTCGAGCAGATTAGAGCCAACGACAGACGATAAATCCAACAGCTCAAATCCAACCTCGAAGAGATGCACAAAAATTGACAGGAAAGTCAAGGATGGGCCATCCAGCAGGATGAGTTGGTAAAACAACTACATGCCAAAGTCAATTCCATCGAGAACACGGTTGTGGATATAGCAGTGTTCAGAGCTCATGCACTGGAAGTGCCAAATAAACTAGAAACAACACAACAAATCCTTCTCGCTAAGGTAGAAGCTGTCCAAAACCATTTTTGGGTGATGGATCAAGCATTAATTAACATTGATCTAAGAGAGAGAGAGAGGCTATTGCTGCCCGAACTACCTTCAAAGAAGCGGTTATATCATTAGAAAAAGAAAGAATAGCTATGGATTCCAGGTTATTCGTTTCAGAACAAACTAGAGGTGATATAATACTAAATACTTGGGAGTCTAACATAACTGAAGGTAGGAAAATGGATAAGGAAGTGAAAGAATCTTGTGAAGGAGCCTTTTTTTCACCCAACAAGGAATTATTAGGACTTGATAAAGAATATAGCTCTAGAATATTGGGTCAAATTGATATAGCAAAGCATCTGCTTGACATTAAGACAAATATGGAAGAAGCTCAAGCTGAAATCTCACAGATAAAACATGTTGATATTATTCAAATAGACAAATGGTTGGTGAAGCCTAATCTACAACTACAGTCTGTAATTTCAGAAGACAAATGAATAGAAGAAAGATTGCCCCAGTTGGAAAAGAAATTATACATTTTTGAGGCTAATAACTTAACAGGGCCCTCTAGGCTAGTAGCTCAATTTGTAAGCAGATGCGTTAAATGTGTTGAGCAGGGAAAAGTCAACACCTCTGAAAATCAATGAGACAATCTGTGTACGTTATCTGTTTCAGAATTGGAGAATTAGAAAGAAAACGCCTCTGCCAGCATAATGAGGAGACCTAAAGAAATGCAAGTGAAGCATTTCAGAATTCATATTTAGTAACTTTAATAATTCTAGAAATAGAGGAATTCCAACTACTTCAGGTTGATAACTTTTTGTATAAATACACATTTCAAAGAATGAAAGAACACTGCTTCTTGCCGTATTGTAACTGAGAAAACTTATCCTTTGTGAGTATTAATACAAGTGCAGATAGGGATTCCAAATTTTGTGCTATTTGAGTTGTGTGCCCTTCTTTGTATTCCACATTTCTAGTTTTCTTAATGCTACTCCTTGATAAGTGAATGGTTACAATTTAGTACAACATCTACTGTAATCACGTTTTGGTTATTTGATAAGAACACATTGTTTCCTCTGTATTGGTTATCAACAAACACAAGACCTGCATGCTACTTGGATCACTACATCATACATCCTTTCAGGAGTGCATTTCACCCTTTCTTCTACTATAAACAAAGTAATATTCTTATATCATTGTTGCCATGGTTTGTTTAATAGTTTTGTAATTCTCTCCCTCATCACTCTTTTTGATAAATTGACTCAGACAATGAAATGCGGCCTCTGTTCTGTTCAACTATTAATTTCATTTGAGGATTTAACTCTTACACAACTAACAGAATAAAACACAATCTTAAATAAAGCATTCCTTAATTCCTGATACCTGACATTATTCTTTGAGCCTTAAGTTTAATCTCAGGAACAACATCTTTTTGGCGCCATTGCTAGGGACAAAGAAACAAAGTTATTTTCCCCTCGGAGAACGACATGGTAAGTTTCTCTCTTTGATAGTGAACAAAGATTGAATACAATATTAAGGCTAATTTTATTTTTCACTTGGTGACTCCACCACTAATAAACTGGCGTTCAGTCGAAGAAATACTAGAAATAATCCAGGCGATAAGAAGACTACGCTTGTATCCGACCCTGATTTTTTTTTAAAACCAAGGGGATACCTCAAGAAGACCACTGCATCCACAAGTAATATTTACCAACCTAAACCTACATAGTCTAATGCTAAGGTTCCACTTGAACCCTTAACTTCGCCAGAAGGTTCCACTCAAATCTATCTCATAGAAACATCCACTGATAGATTTGAAGCTGAAATCACAAACCCCTAATTGGTTTTACCCGAGAATAAAGCCGATACTGATTTGGTTGTCCCCCTTACTAATAAAGGTAAAAAAACCATCTCAATACCCACTTTGATTCATATTCTATCAGTCCTCGAATTAAAAGTTCCAACTTCCCGAAGTTTTGAAGAAGATACCTTACACTCTGATTCAACTCCTGTTGGTTCTCCCGTTTATATATCTTGCAAATCTAAATAACCTAGTCCTCATCTTTATTTTCCCCCCTTTTCTGATTTTCTGTCTCTTGAGGATCAATCCCTAGAACATTTTCCTCTTCATATCAAAGTAACCAGAAGGCCACTCCACATCTTTGAAAATCCTCTCTACAATCTCCAAGTTTCATCCCCTAGATTATCAATGGCTGGAGCCGGAGGTGGTGGAGGGGGAGGCGGTCAAGTACCACCCCCACCTCCTATAATTTTTGCTAAAGTAGTTGCTAGATATCCTCCTTTAGTACTCCCAGTTCATCTCCATGATTTACCTAAAAAGTATATGAAAAACCTGCCAAAATTTACAGGAGAAAGAGACTTAACAACCACCGAGCACATAAATTTTTTCGATCAATTTGCCAATATTCTTGGCCTTGAGCATGAACATGTTTATTCCAGACTCCTAGTTCAAACTTTCGGGGGATAGGTGAGAACCTGGTTCCGAGGTCTACCGACAGGTTCTATAACAACATATGATGATTTAGAAAGTGTCTTTCTCAGAAAATGGGGGGAGAGGAAAGATCACCTTTATTATTTGATAGAGTTCAGAGCTTTAAGAAAGAAAAATTCAGAAACAGTTCTGGAATTCACTCAGAGATTTAATAAATTATATAACAAAATTCTAGTTGAGGTTAAACCTTCCTAACCTGCAGCAAAGGTGACTTTGGTTGGGTATTTTGAACCCAAATTTTCCCTACTGTTGAGGGAAAGGAGAGCTGCAGAACTCACTAGAATGCAAGACAATGATGTATAAATTGAATCAAACATGATGGAATCGGGGAAGTTAAAAGCTAAGATTGAAGCAGGAAATAAAGAAACCAGATGATTCAGAGAACAAGCAGGACCCTCCGGATCTGGGAGGTCTGTGGAAGATAATATAGATGACATGGAAAAAATAATCAAATAATTATCTAATAAAACCTTGAAGATGGAACTGGACCAATCTAAAACGGATCAGTTCGCCAGAAAATATTTCAAAAGAAATCCTAATCCCCAGATTCAACAAATACAGATTAAAAATGTGGATAAAAAAATCAAAGTCCCGTTTAAAACATAAAACTTTATGCAAGGCAATGACATGAAAGACTATGGGGAGTTAGATGAGGATGTAAAAAATCTCAGTGATGACGACAAAGAACTTCACTTAACCAGGCAGGAATAAGAGAAATATTTAAGCCAAGAATCTTTGTCTGAAAGTGAGGAAAGCATAAATAATTTGGGGGATTTAGATTATCAAGGAATCACCAACTCTATTATGGCTGAGCTACAACATAAGTATAATTTAAGGCCTAGAGACAAAAACTCTACCAAAAATCCACCGAAGAAGATCTTGTCAAGAAGTAAAAAGAGTGAGGCAACTCAACTATCCGTTGAAGCTCAAGCTTCCAAGACAAAAACTATTGAAATTACGACAACTGCTAAAACGAAGAATGCAAAAACAAAAGCAATTCAGACCAATAGACAAGAAATAATGGAAACAAAGATCCCAACCAGAGAGAATGACAAGCTGATCGAAAGTTTCAATTTGGAGAATGAAATTAATAAAATTAAGATTCCTATACCTCTGGTTGAATTAACAAAAATTCCTAAGTATAAAAAGAAGATTGCCAAAATGGTAACTTTCTCTGATGGAGAAAGTCATGCAGACACTATTAATTTAGAGGATGATAAACCAACTATAATGTTTGGCCCGCATAGTGAAAATACTAAAGATCCGGTTGCTCCCTTTTATATTACTCTAACTATGCATGATCACTTACTACAGAACTGTATGTTGGACTCTGGAGCCTCACATAACTTGATGCCCAAAGTTATTATGGAAAATTTAGGTCTCGAGGTTACCGGACCATACTGATATTTTTATTCCTTTGACTCAAGGAAATTTAAATGTCTTGGTATGATTAAAGACTTGGTAGTTAATCTTGCACAAATTTTTATGAAAAGCGTTCTCATGGATGTAGTAGTTGCTGATGTTCCTGCAAAATATGGTATGTTGTTATCCAGGTCTTGGGGTGCCAAAATTGGAGGATCGGTTCAATTGGATATGACATATGCTACAATCCCAATTTTCAGTGGACAGTTCATGCATCTTTACAGAGAAACCAGATTGGCGTTTACTGTAAGCGACCCACATAAATTGCATAATTACCCGGTATATATTGCCAATCAGGATTTGGTGAATTGTATATTATCAATTGATAATGGTTTCGATGCATGTACAGAAGAAAGTTGTACAAAAGAAAATTGTACAGAAGAAAAAAATAGAAAAAACAAATCAAAATGTTAATAGTGTAGGATTTTGGAAAATGTGTTTTGATGGTGCTTCCTCTTGGGAAGGAGCATAAGCCGATGTTTTGTTTGTGGCACTTGGAGAGAAATTCATCATTCCTTTATCATACAAACTACAGTGGGATGTCGACTAAACCAATAACGTATGTGAATATGAAGCTCTTATCTTGGGATTAGACGCTGCCAGGAAATTGAAAATTGAAAATTTGATAGTTTATGGTGATGCTGAATTAATTATAAAATATACAAGGAAGCAATATCAAGCCAAACATCCAAGGATGAGGTCATATAGGAACTGTGCCTGGGATCTAATATAATT
>JASDQU010504305.1:30987-41821 GCA_032191745.1 Picea mariana | reverse complement strand
CCGAAATCACCTTGCGTGTCATTGATCTGGGCGCTTCGATTGTAGCCATCAGAGAGATGTGTCCTCAATTCCGGAACCCCCCCCCTCCGCTTAAAGGTAGAAGGGCGGGGGGGCTCTGGAATCCTATGTGCGCGATTGATCCAGGCGCATGAATCTCTGTCGTCCAAGATTGTCTGCCACTTAATCACAAGCACACTTTGCATCCGAACTTAGGGCAAGTGGGTTTTTAGCCCATTCTTTCACTTTTTACCCCCTTTACAAGAAATGACGCTAACATTAGGCTCCATGGGGGATAGAGTCATCCCTGTGATGCTCTAAGGACTCTTTTTGCAGATTTAGTGACTTGCTGTTGGGATATGGAGTCTTTTATTAAGCTAAAAATAAAAACAATATTTACAAAAAACAAAAGAGATGACTGCGGCTCACAAAAAACATTTTTTCAAGAAATGCCCATTTACTGGGCCACTAAAAACTTCTTTGCCTTCCAGATCCTGCAACTTGTACATGTTGTTCGAAAATACTTCAAGGATATTGAAAGGCCCAAACCAGAGGGCATCAAACTTACTGTGCTTGCCCCTGTCCTGCCTGGGTGCATCCCATTTGAGCACCAGATCACCCTGCTCAAACTCTTTCTTTATGCCTTTCCTGTCAAAAGCCTACTTGATATTCTGCTGATGATTGTAGGCCCTCTTCATGACCTTCTCTCTAATCTGCTGCACTTCCACCATCTGATGAATCCTTATGACCATATTGTCAAGCTCTCCTTCAAGGTCCTGGAGGAATTTTGCCACAGACAAGGCGAGATGAGTAGGGAAAACGACCTTTGTTTCGTAAACAAGTTGGAAGGGTGAGATGCCTAGGGAATTATTCGTTGTCACTCGGTCAGCCCATAGAGCAAATTTGAGTTTCAAATCCCAGGCCCTTTTATTGTCTTCCAGCAATTTCTTAATGAGCTTGATCAGGCTTTTATTGGAAGATTCCGCCAGTCCATTTCCTTGAGGATAATAGGGAGTGGAGTGAATTAGTGAGATCTCATACTGTTCACAGAACTTGATTATAGGCTTAGACCTGAAGGGGGTGGCGTTATCAGTGACAATTCTGCTAGGGCAGCTAAATCTGGCTATGATATCCTCTAGGAAGCTGATAATTACTTTGTGGGAAGTGCTCCTGGTGGGGACAGCTTCCATCCATTTGGTGAAATAGTCTGTCGTAGTCAGGATCCATCTGTGTTGGCCACTTGAGGGAGGATGAATTTCTCCAATGAAGTCCAATCCCCACTGGTGAAAGGGTGTTGAAACTACTACAGGATTTAATGGCAGAGATTTGAGCTGCTACTTTCATGAGAACTTCTGGCATTTGATGCAAGCTCTGATTTCTCTGCAGATATCAGGGAATAAAGTGGGCCAGTAATACCCAGCTCGGAGGATCTTATGGGTTGTGGTCTTCCAGAAATGATGACCCCCACAAAGGCCACTGTGGAAATCAAATGTAACCTGTTGGGCTTCTTATGGGTCCAGACACCTTAAAAATACCCCTAAAGGGTCTTTCCAGTACAAGGCTTGGTCAATGAGGCAATATTTGACCGCCTTGAGCTTTAGAGATCTTGCCTTGCCATTTTCCATGCCAACAGGAGGCCTCAATTCTTGCAGAAAGTACAAGATATCCTTGTACCAGGGGCATGCTGCTAGTGATAAAGCACCTTCCGAACTCTTGTTGGATGACTCAGCTTACTCACTGACGAAGTTAATCCCCAGAGCTTTGCAATTGGATTCAGCCAACAACTTGGCTAAACCCTACCCCTTTATCAATTTGGTGGGCTTAACCTCCAGATAAAAATCCAGGATCTTGGCAATCCATTTACCTCTTCTCCTGTCTATGTCAAGCTACACGAGGATGTCCTTCACAGAGGCAGAAGGAATGCACGCAGTGATCTTTGAGTGCAAGACATAGACTCTGAAAGATTTGAGGGCTTTCACCAAGGCATAAGCCTACTTCTCCATGATCTCGTACCAGAGTTCTGCATCTCTCAATGCCTTGCTGTAGAAGGCAATAGGTTTCTCTCACCCCTGATCATTTCCTTGCAATAAGACCGCTGCTACTGTATCACAAGAAGCAAAAGAAAAAACCAGGAAATCTTTGGAATAGTTAGGACTGATCAACACAGGTGCCTCAGTCAATGACCTTTTTATCTGGACAAAAGATTCCCTGGGTTCAGCGGTCCATTTCACTTCATTTCCCTTCCTGAGCATGGCTGTGATGCGTCTCACCAGCTCAGCAAAATTTGAGATGAATCTCCTTAGAAAATTAATCTTCCCCAAAAAGGCCTGAACTTCCTTCTTGGATCTGGGAGGTGATAGGGTCTGAATTGCCTCTACCCTACTAGGATCAATTCTCACTCCCTCTGCTGATACTATATGGCCTAATAGCTTCCCCTCCTTCATAGAAAACAAATATTTCTTGGGGTTTAAAGATAATCCATACCTCCGACACTTCAAGAAGACATTTTTCAAGTGGTAGCAGTGCTCCTCGTCTAACCTAGAGAAGACTGTGATGCCATCCAAACAGATCACTACAAACTGATCGTTCTCCCCGATAAAGGCTATATCCATAGCTCACTGAAATGTTGCCCCTGCATTCATCAATCCGAAAGGCATTTTGGCATACATGAAGGTGCCCCAAGGAGTGGTGAAGGTTGTTTTTTCCCTGTCCTCAGGCATGAATGATATTTGATTATACCCCGAAAACCCATCAATCATGGATATCCTAGATGCACCAGTTACCTTCTGCAATATGTGTTCCATGTTGGGCAGAGGATAATTGTCTTTCCTTGAGCTTCTGTTCAGGTCCCTAAAATCAACACAGACTCTGATTTCTCCACTTTTCTTTCTCACTGGAACCAAATTGGCTACCCACTCAGAATACCTGAAGGGGACAATGATTTGGGCATCTAACAATTTCTTCACTTCTTTTTCCATGATAGGTAGCAACATGGGATTTATCTGTCTTAGCTTCTGCCTGAATGACTTAGCTTCTTCTTTAAGTGGGATCTTGTGCTCAATGACATATGTGTCATAAGTTTTGAGGTCTTCATAGGCCCATGCAAACAGATCAGTGAATTCCTTTAATAACCCAGCATATTCTGCTCTCTGTTCATTGGTCAGGCTGTTAGACAATTTGACAAACTTAGGCTCATCTTGCGTGCCAATGTTGCATTCAGCTATGTCAACATCTTCACTTGAAACACCACCCTTTATTGCCACATCATTTTTGTCAAACAGTCTTTCTAAAGGGACCAGTCCCCTCAGAATGTGATTGCTAGGTAGTTGAAAAATCTGGTGATTAACAATTTTATTCAAGAATACCTTAGAGGGGTGGTCACCTTCGGGATCCGGGTCCTAATCGATGTGCAATGTAGAAAACTCATCGATGGACTGAAGAATTTTTTCAATTTCAAGATCATCCTCGAATACCTTCCAATACTTTATGTTGTTTGGGATGGATGGCCTGTATCTTACCTCGACCTCACCATTAATCTTTGGTGGTAGGGGGATCCTGAACAAACTGGCTGAGACTGCTAGGGAGTCAGTTGTGGTATTCTCTTCCCTTGGAACAAAAGCAATGTTGAAAGCAAAGAAGAAATTATCAATAAAGTCCCATACCTTGTTTCTGTAGCTTCTAAGCCGAGGATGCTTGGCCCGATAAATATTTTTGACCTGTTGGATGATCAATTCTGCATCTCCAAACACAATCATCTCCTTTATTCCCATTTCTTTTGTAGCCCTCATACCCAGAATAAGAGCTTCATATTCTACCACATTGTTGGTGATTTCGAATTCTAGCTTGTATGACAGAGGTATGGTCTCTTGACAGGGTGATATGAAAACCACTCTGGCACCTGCACCTATACTGGAGGAAGCTCCATCAAAGAACATCTTCCAAACAGAGGTGGTTGGAGGAGGTATCTCCTGATTAAGAATGGGCTGCTTTCTGATCTGTAAAGGGGCCTCAGGAGTTTCGGTGATCTGTAACAAAATAGACCCTAAATCGGTGTCAAGTGCAAAGATGGGGTGATTAGTGGGGTTTGCTTCATTATTGACAATATAGGCTAGCTGGGCTTCTCTGTACAATCTCCTATGTTCCCCTCCAAAAACTGGGATGGTGGCATATGTAAGATCCATATGTAACATTCCTCCAAGTCTCTTAATCCAATACCTTGACAACAGCATGCCAAACTTGGGGGGAACATCATCTACCACAATGTCCATGACCACACTCTTCATGGGCAGTTGAAACAAAGAAACCACCAGGTCCTTAATGACTCCCAGACATTGCACCTTCCTCAAATTGAAAGAGTACAAATCATGATAAGCCTTGGTCACTTCTACTCCCAGTTCTTCCATGACTATCTTGGGCATAAGGTTATGAGAAGCTCCTGAATCCATGAGGCAATTATGCAACACTTTATCATGTATGTTCAGGGAGGTGTAGAAGGGAGGGGATGAATCATCTCTGTCTTCTACCATGGGACCTAGGATGATAGCTGGCTTCTCATATTGAAGGTTCAATGAGTCAGAGGGAGGCTGAAGGGAATCAGATTGTAGCAGCTTAGAGAGGGACCTTTTAAAGTCTTCATTTTTAACTAGCTCAGAGATGGGGATGGGAATCCTAATCTTTTGAATTTCATGCTCAAAATTAAAAGAGGAAACAGGCTTAGGATCTTCCCTTACCTCAACGACAGGTTCTTTGGTTGCCGGCAAAGCACTCTGAGCTTTCTTTTCTTTAGTCGTGGTTGTTGCAGTTTTAGTAGGCCTATCTTCTATGAGGGGCTGATCTTGGATGTCAAAGTCTCCTTCTTTCTTTCTTGACCTGAGATCGTATCTGTTAGAAGTGTGGTCAGCCCTCTCTCCCTTTCCGAACTCATGGATCTGAATGTTCATCAGGGATTTTTCGTATGCAGACTGAGTCAAATGGGGAAAAGGAGGGGCTTCCTCAACACAGTGAATTTCAGGGTTGAATTCGTCTATCTCCTCTCCTTCCTCATGAGTAACCAGGTTATTTTGGAGGGGGGTTTGAATCCTTTGATCCTCTCTGTCTTTTCCCCTTTGTTCCCTTGGGAAGGCCTGTGGTCCATTGTTATTAAGTCTCATGAACCCTCTATTATCAACATTCTGAGGATGTTTGTACATGGGCTTCCTTTCTAACTCCTACCTCTCCATCCTGGCAGAAAGTGATTTTAGTACTCTGGCTGTCTCATCAGTCTGATGGGGCATGGGAGAGGAACTGGATGGGGAGGCTTCAGGCCTTTTCTTAGATATGTTTCTATCAGCAGCGTTCCTGAGTCTGTCAACAACCAATATGTTAGATTCTACTTCCACGACTACATCCTACATGTGGGCCAAGGTAGTGGTTCTTCTCTCTCTCAGCAGTAGGCAGAAATCAAGATCAAAAGAGCTAGCATAAGTGATCTTATCCAAGGCTTCTGAGGGCTTTATCTCAGCAGGAATTTTGTGAATCTCTTGGAGAAGTCAGAGACAGACTCTCCTTCTTTTCTTTTCAAAGATCCAAACTCTATCATATAATACATGAAATCTTTTTTATCTCCCCATTGTCTCAAAAAGGAATTTTCTAAAGCTTCAATCCCATCAATAGATCCGGGAGGCAAGGCCTTGAACCATTTTCTAGCCTTGCCTTGGAGGCTATGGACAAAAATCCTCATCCATACGTCTACATGCATGATGACATTATCATCTGTGAAACTGTAAAAGGATTCTAGGTGTTCATCTGCAGTTACTTCCCCCTCACCCATGAACTTGGGTAGTTGCTTGAGGTAACCATATACTGGGAGGGCGTTGAGGGGCTGAGGTAACACAAGGGGAGCATACCTAGCGGCTATAATAGCCTCCATTCTAGTCATAGGGAGATTAGCACCAGCCATAGGAATATTAGGTGGAGGATAACTTGGAGGAGAAGGAGGTCGTGAAGGGGTTGCGGGAATTGAGTCTCGAAGGGGAGTGGGAAACAAGAGAGGGTTTAAGGAGAAGACTAACGAGCTCAAGTCAGTAGGCGCTTCTCTTTGTGTAGGAGTGGTGAAATCTTCTGCAGTCCCGGGTATACACCGAAGAATAGCTTTAGAGGAGAGGGGAGTGACAAGGATTTCTCTCTCCAATCCCAAACCAGAAGGGGAAAACTCAGCAGGAACACTCCCAAAATTCAGGAAATGGGAAACCTCTGAAGAAGGCCGTCTATGAAGCTGAGAATAAGAAAACGGAGTTTTTATGGAAGGAGGTGGGGAAATACCTGGTTCAACAACGAAGCTTTCTCCTTGGGAGGGCTTCCCTTTTCTGATAATCACCTCCGAATCTTCTTCAGGCATGGCCAAAGACAACTGTGGATGGGACCACGTGTGTCTACCACTGGAAGCCACAGCTAACCCAATAGGTTAGCCTCAGTGGAGTCACCACAGTGGAGTCACCAGGTGCACAGTAGAAATCTTGATAATTTTTATATCTGATGCACCTTCAGAATCAGTTAATCATTGTCATTCAATCCCAGGGAAAATCTTCAACTTTGCTCCCCGACAATGGCGCCAGAAATGTTAGCGTCGAAAGTCACTCCTAGATTGCAGCAGGAGCAGAGCCCGACACCCATCAGTCTAATGTCACGATTTGTTTATAAAATGGATGATCAAATGGAGGAAAACTCAGGACAACATCATTTCAACTCTGAAAATAGGTCAGGCATGCATGGGCAAGTGAGGTCTTAGATAAACTTCAAACAGTGAGTTGTAATAAGGGTGAGTAGGGGGAAGACTTGTATAAGAAGAGTGCAGGGGTCTGTTATAAACATCAGGCTCCTATCAGACTGTGAGAAGAAAACATCCAAAGGCAAGATCTTCTTACATTCAAATGCAGAAGACCAGAGAAAATAGTAATGCAACAACAAATCCTTTATCATAACATAACTGCAACAATTCATGCGAATCATTCGATCATGAACTCTCTGGCATGAGACGAAAACATAGGTGAAGTAGGAAAACTGTTTGTCATAAAACAAGAAATCTCGGATACAGATGCATAACCAGGGAACTAGAATGGTTGTTAAAACATTACAGTCGGGAGCTCCGCTCTACCATCGATAGATACAAAAATGGTGAAAATGCCTACATATACTCAAAAAAACAACAACAACAAAATCGAGACGTTGCATTAAGAGCTTTGCATCTGCATGGCTTCTGACAATCTGCACCTGCAGTCTCTGGGTGATCGTGCACCTATGGCAGACGCAATCAGACATCTGACCGTTCCACAGGTGAATCGACATGCTCTTAATTCGTCGTCAAACTTTCCCACTATGGCGGAGATGATGTCTAACCACCACCAACTACCTTAATAACTGCTTCATTGGGATTGAGGATGACCAGGCTGACTTGGCACCTTTGGGACGTTGAAGACCCCTCGTGCTGCCACCTGGATTAACTGAACAACCCGATGAATATGCATGGAGGCCAGTGCGAAGGGTGGGGCACAGAATGGGAGTGGTGGTGCCAAAACCATGGGGGTGAATTAAGAAGCAATGAGGTGTGAGAGAGGCGACAGGGGAAGACACATGGTGGAAGGCAATAAGCAGAGGGAGCAAGAGATGAGATATAATAGGCACGCTTTAATGGGAGGCTGACATGGAAAGGGGCAGGACACATGGTAGGTGGTGAGTCGATGATGAGATGGGGAAGGGATCGCACTGTTAGGTGGAGAACAGATGACAAGATGATATGACAAGAAAGGGGGCCCCACATTAATTAAACGCAAAAAGGTAGAGGACGTCTGGATTGCATATGCGTCGTTGATCCAGGTGCTCTAATTGCATCCGTCGGAGAGATGCGTCCTCGCCCCCTCTGCTTAAAGGTAGAAAGGCAGGGGGGTCCGAAATCACCTTGTGCGCCATTGATCCGGGTGCTTCGATCGTAGCCGTCAGAGAGATGCGTCCTCAATTCCAGACCCCCCCCCCCTCCGCTTAAAGGTAGAAGGGCGGGGGGGCTCTGGAATCCTATGTGCGCCATTGATTCGAGCGCGCGAATCTCTACCGTCCAAGATTGCCTGTCGCTTAATCACAATCACACTTTGCATCCAAAATTAGGGCAAGTGGGTTTTTAGCCCATTCTTTCTCTTTTTACCCCCTTTACAAGAAATGTCGCTAACAGGTGTTCATCCAACTCTTTGATGGATGATTCCATTTGGTTATGAATCTTCCAACAAACTCTCATGGGTTTAGCTGCAAAGTGGTATATAGAACTACCATGAGGTTTCCTCACTAACTTTAATACCCTCGCCATGGATTTACTTAAACACTACCAATTACTGATTTGTTATGAAACAGGAACCGAGATCCTGAGTTCCTTCAAAAAAACTAAAGCCACTCACATCTCTGATCACATTCTTGAGTGGAGATGAAGACGAAGTTTGATCAAAATCGATCTTCCCAATCAGTTATTGGCAGAGTGGTTCATGAAATCATTCGTGAATAACATCTCTCGTGATATTTCCATGGGTGGAGTTGTCACTAAGGAAAATCCTATCAGTCGCACTCAGTACCTCGACCTCGTTTATTCACAGACGGGTACTCTTTACGAATTACTCCTTGATGCACCTCACACTTCTACTACCGCTACTTCAACTACCCCTACTGCTTCCCATGCGGCTGGCGATGTGATTGGAACTTTCCATGCTCAACCTCAAAATATGCAATACTCTCCCACCAACACAAAGTCTAATACTTCTAATGTTCAAAATGCTTCGTCTCCTATTCCTCCCATTGGAAAAACCTCTGAGGTTAACTCTGTTCAATCTACCCCTATCGGAAAGAATAAATCTAAAAAAGGGAAGGGTAATAATAAAGAGGAAAAAAATAACCCTTAGTCTTAGAAAACCAAAACTCAACCTGTTGATGATAAGGATAAGTGCAAACCCCGATACCCTTGCCTTATCTGTGGTGACAATCACTATACGAAATATTGTCCAAGACGGGCCGAGGTTACTAAGTTCCTCCAAGGGACTGCGAAACTTCCCACACCTGTTGTTTTGTCTTAACCTTTCCCTTCTCAATATCAGGCTCAACTAGTCATCCATGAACAACCCTCTCCCTCCACTACTTCTTATGTACTCATGTGTACTGGTGATTCCAGAAAGAATGACGTTACATTAACCACTCGAGCGAAAGATTATTCTTCCTCAAAGGAGAAGGTTGACAATATACCACTTTCATTGGTTCAAAAACCTCCTTCAACTTCACCTCCCAATGGTCCTCTTCATCTTGAAAGACCAAGTCTCGATACAGTTCTTCACCCTCCCCCAAACGGTGTTGTTTGAAATTCCTCCTTCAACCCTCATGCACGTGCTACTCAAAACTACAATATTGTAGAAGATCTGGTGCAAGCACCTTCTGGGATTTCAGCTCTCGAAGTCCTCCAAAGTTTCCCTGCTCAATGGAAGGAACTGCTAAAGGATATCAATGAAATTAATCCTATGGATACAAATTTGATATTTTTTTACATTGAATATCACATTCCAAGACTCCCCCCTCAACTAGCATTCCAAATACAAGTTGTTGTCTTCGACAAGAACATTTGTAGGAATTTTATTGATGAGGGTGCCTCCATGTGTGTAATGTCTATTGCCTATTGGAAATCCATTGACTCTCCTCCTCTTACTGAATCACATAACATGCTTAAAGCATTTAATGGCTTTGGATTTAAACCCTATGGTGTACTTCCTTCATTGTCTATTACATTGGAAGGAAAATTGGTCAACGTTGAAGTTGAGGTCTTTGATGCACCTCTCGATTATAACCTCCTACTTGGCCACAACTGGATTGATACGATGCACGCCTTTGTGTCTACCCTTTTCCATGTTTTACGTTTTCCACATCAGGGAAAGGTCATCGATGTTGACCAGCTATCCTTTTTCAACTCTGACACCCGTACTAGCAACATCTCTTTTATCGCGAAGACACCTCCTGGGTATGAGAATGTTGATGTGGGCCTACTTAACGATTCCACTCTGATGGAAACATTCTCGATCCCACCTCCCAATGTTCCACCTCCCTTGGCTGCCTCGATCAGCATGATTTCCACCTCGGTTCTCCAAACTCACCCGTCTTCCGACCCATGGATCATACCCGAACCTGGTGATTATCTTCACTACGATGACCAAATGCCTTTAAGTCCAGTTGAATCTCCCTATCATGCCATTCAATCAACAACCCCTTTCACCCCCTCTCTTGTTGATTCATATCCTAACCTGTTCCACACTATTTTTCCCATGGACAATATGATTATGTCAGTTATATCGATGGAAGATACCCCTTGGGACGATGGACACCATCGTTCCATTCTCTTCCTCGAACAACACACCATCGAGAGTTACCAATGGATATCGACCCCGTCGACCGTTTTTGTCATTTCCTTTGTTCCTGAGACATCACACAACATGTTATATGAAGGGAACTTAAGTAATATTTCACCCACCATCCCCATCGACATATCCATTAAACCTAGAGTTGTTGAAAATTTTCACATCTGAGCTTCATGCTCTATTGACGAGGTTGTCGCTTATAAATCAATTTTCCAAGAGTTTCATGACATCTTCGCTTGGAGATATGAGGAAATGTCGGGTATTGACCTTGATATTGTTGTACATGAAATCAAGATGTACCTAGGTGCTAGACCCATCCGGCAGAGACTTCGTCCAGTCCACCCCCGTAAATCAACTACTATTAAGCTTGTGGTCGAAAAACTTCTTAAAGTTGGCTTTATTTATCCTATGGATTTAACTGATTGGAT
>JASDQU010504305.1:0-11577 GCA_032191745.1 Picea mariana | reverse complement strand
TTTTGGCCCAGGTTGCGATGGAGTTTTTATGATTTGAATTGACACACAGATCCACTTTGTATGTCTCGTGGATATGTCTGAATTTACACTTTCTAATACATAGATCCACGGTGTGTTTCTGGTGGCTATGTAGAATTTCGATGACATGGATCCACAGTGTATAATTGGTGGCTATGCCTTGCATTTATGATTTCAATCATTTGTAATATGATCATGGGAAATCCTACCTCATAAATGGTATAATTCTATGCAGATGCTTGATTGTTTGCAGATTCCTGATTGGTGTGCTCCTTGTTTCTGACACACACACACATTTTACAAAGTATTTCGGCTGTCACATGTTCCAGCCTCATACTTTTGGGGGCATTCTGTTACACATTATTTTGGTCACTCTGATGATGACCCCAAAGGCATGTGTTCAAGCTTCCAAAACAATCTTTCACATGAGTAAAATAGTTGATTTCTTCCCCTACAAGGCACATTTTTAGAATGATGTCGCAGGTTGACAGTGGTACACAGTACAAAAATCAAGGATTTTTGTAGGTTTCTCTATGCCTAGATTTCCACATTTCTGCATGTTGTTGTATAGGTAGGGTGCAGTGGCGCTTGAAGATAAGAAAAGGAATAAGTTTCATGAAGTTTCTGGAAGGAGAATCTTCTATAATGTAAGGTGGTGTCCATATGGTTGTGATCTTACTGGTTTTTCTGATTTGGTGGGATCATTCTCATCCTAGTAACCACTTCATATTATCCTATATAATAATGGATTTCTCATGAAAAAGGTTAATCAAGGTCAAGCAAGATTGAGTAAAGAATAGACTAAAGACTGTGTGAAGAATCCTGATACAATTGATGCTTGAGGCCTCCATTTGTCCATCAAGCCTTGTGAATTATCTTCATGCAAATTCAGAGAAAGTGTATGTGTGTGTTGGAACAAAGGACCATCGAAAGGGAACTTGCGACATCAAGGAAATCTGGTTGTATCTTCCACTTTTACTTAATATGATACAACGACATGTTTCTTTCCCATAAAATCATTAGTATTTTATTACATGACTCCTTGATCACATGTTTATATTTCCATTGAATCTATAATTGATGCTTTCACTTTGGTTGGTTTGTGTCATTGCAGATCTGATCTCACAAGAGCACCGGAGTGAAGCAGGGACAACAGAGATAAAGGGAAGTGATATATAAAGGTATGTCATACACTCCTTCTTTGGTGGTAAATTCAATGGTAGAAACCTAGAGAAAGCGTCATGCCTTGTCTTGTTTTGTTCTAGATCCAGGTGGATCTAGGGAGATTAGTTCATGTCTGCATTCACTGATTTATTCAATAACAGTATGAAGCCTTAATGATAGGATTGGATTTGGCCCTTGATAGGTAAATTAAGTGCATGTGATTTATATGGGACTCTGACTTAGTTGTATCTCAAATAAAGAATAAATTTGTTGCCAAAAATGAAGGGTTGAAAAGGTATAGGAATTTATTTTGGGACATATTGTCACATAGATTTTAGTTTGGGAAAATCCCAAACCAAACACCAAGTGTGTGACACAAATGGTAACACCTATCATTTCCACCTCAATAGATGTCCCCCTCATTTTAGTAAAGGAAATTCCAACACAAGGGAGGATTCCAGGGTGACCCTAGGGGGATTGTGATGGGAGAAGAAAGGAGTTTGAAGAGTACCCCTATAGGTCAAGGTTAAGGTTGAGAATGAGGTTTAGGAAAATATTCTTAGGATATGGTGAATGTTTTCCAAAGTTGTGTACCTACAAAACGATGTTATTCCTACCCAAACAAGACAATATATGATGATATAAGCCTCAAAACCAATGAGGAATCAACAAGAAATATTTCTGTCCCAAAATTGCAGCAGTATGGAAATATATATCAACAGTAAAGAGACTATGAAAGATGAAAATTAAACCATCCAAATCAAGTGTATGATGTTGGAAAATTAAGCTAGAAATTAGTAGGCAACCTTCTAATGTTTAAACCAAGACTTTGATAGCAAGAGGGTTGTTATTAAGTGTTATCAACAGAGTTTTATACAACCTTATGGCTGTAGAAATTTTTTTCTACAAAAAACATTTCTAGCCACTAAAATCAACAATAAATCCACTCAAACAATAGCCTATACTTAACCTTGATGCGAACGAAATCGACCAAAATCTAATATTTTGGCTAAATTTATTTTGATTATCTTAAGCAAGTCCAAAATCAATTTTAGGAAAGGAAAATTTTAAATAGCCTAACTTGAGATCAAGGATTAGGTGTGTTTTGAATCTTTTCAGAGGTTTGATTGAAGTTCAAATTTTTCTTAGTATGATTAATCCCTAAAGGTGTTTCCCAGAAATGCAATAATGACCCCATTTACCCAATAAAGGCACTTGATATACTATTTTTACACGTCTCGTAGGGATACACAATCCCTGGATGGAGCCTATGTTGGAACACATGTAATCCTAAACTTTTGAGATTTACAATCCCCACTTCAGGAAAATATAATCTTTCCAAAAATGATAACTTAGAAAATAACTTTTGAATTTTAAATCAAATTCATTTATGGTTAATTAATAATAAGGTGTGCATGATATCCGTTGTTGATGAAGTTTTTCTGTTTTGATCGAACGATCCTAATTTCTCCGGAGTTTTGGAGCCTCCTAATTGTTAAAGAAGTAAATCATTAAAGGTCACTATGGAACTTCACACTTCGGGCGTTTCAATAAGTCTTAACGATAAAATCCCCAAAACCCAAAAGTGTCCGTTCATCACTTTCCCTAAAACTTTAAGAAGACACGAGTTGTAATGCAAGTGTATCTTTCGATTTTTCCCTGAGCTGACACGTGACACCCAATTCTCATGTTTTTGTTTGAAGATTCATATGATCCCAAATAACACGTGACACCTCCCTTTTCTCGACACATCATCTAGAATGGTGTCATCTATGACATGTCACCATGGGATATGACCCTTCAAAAATATAACAAAGAAATAATTCACAAATCACCGAAGTACCAAAATACTGAAGTATCAAACTTTAATTAATTAAGTTAATCATGGTCAAGGGATAATTAATGACTTCACACTTCTGGGTTCGGACATTTACCCTTCATCGTATCCTAAAATCTCCGAAGTCCAAATTTTCGAAACACTTAAAGTTAAACATGATTAATTAAGACTTCAAAGCGATTACTGGATAATTAATCACTTCGCAGTTTCAGGTTTCAAGGATTTCTTCTCGAGCTATATTTAATGTTCTCGAAGTCCGAACTCCCGAAACACTTGAAGTTAACAAATATTTTAAACAAGATTAACAAATGTTTTAAAAAGTAATTATATGGGGATTAACCTTCGCAGATTCGTGATTCGAGAAATTCTCACTCTATCTCATCTAAAACTCCCGAACACGAACCGCTGAATATTAATGGCATTTATGACCAATTAACGGTAATGATTTTTAATGAAGATTTCAGATCACCAGGTAGAATTTTCCATTAAAGTTAATAAATTTGTCGTGAGTAAAGCTATACTAGAATCAATGTATCTATTGTGAATAAAAACACTTTTATTTTGAATTCATTTTCACCCTCCGCAAAGTAGCAAGTTTTATCTAAAATAGAAGCTCACACAATTCCTCTACAATAGGTAACCTCGTTTTGTTCTCTGGATATCATGGCACCACGGAAAATGACAAAGAAACCTGATGCAGCTGGTGAAATTTCAAATCCAAATGGAGATGTTATATCAGATACCACGCCGCGAGCCATAGACACTGTGAAATCTTGGACACAGGTGTTCGAGGTTTTGGAACATGAGATTATAAACTATCTAGAATATTCTGGTGATGAAGTAGATGATACTCATGAAGCTAAACTCAGATACATAGCTAAGTCAGAGATACACAAAATAGTCACGTGTTTGAGACTCGTACCGTATAACGACATGATAGGCTAGGCCTTGGAGAATACCGACGTCCAAACCAGGAGCATCACTAACCACCAGAAAGTTGTCGTTGGGTCATTCCGACCAGAACACCTCCAAGTAATGTATAATCTATCTCCCACTCCTAAATATAATTACAACGCTGCATTTATGTTGGAATTCGAGCAACAGGAATGCATACAATACAACAAGAGTTATCCCTATATAAGCAAGTCCTAGTGGGGGCACCTAGAGAAGTTTAGGGTCGATGCTCATTGATTGAAAAACTCATTGTCTCTCTTCTATGAGCTTGCCTTTGGTGGAGGATTGAAGTGGTGGAGGCCCAACTGGAAGGAACTTAGTTTCTCGGTTACTAACCGTGTCGACACATACGTCTGTAATATTTTCACTTATGCCGATCATTTATTAATAGAAATACTCCTTTCCTGTCCAATTGATATCTTGCAAATATTTGAGTTATTATCCATGGGTGTATTTGTTATGTATATTAATGGATTATTCTATCTAATGTGATAACCTTTTATATTATCACCATATACTTGCTTTGCTTGGTTGTTGATAACTAGTTGCAGGTATATAGATTTGGGTCAAAGTGCTCAACAATGGACTTCATCAAACATATGGATGAGGTAGGCCTCTTTCTTATCTTTCTTTCATATTGGTTTATATAGCATGCTTTTGGGATAGAGTTGATTTCTGCAGTCATTTTCGTCTATTGTGGTTTACCCTAGCCATAGAGAGTTTTTCCCTCATAACAAAACTGGCGACCATACTGGGGATTGACCTTCTTTCTCAGGGTTTGGAGTACTTTTCTCCTTACATTGATCTCATTCCTTTTTCTTTCTTGCCGTATCATTGCTTGACAACCTTTTTTCACTCTGGGTCTGAGTTTTCAACCTTCTCCCTTGCCTAGCCTTGTTTTTTGAAACATATACATAGTTTTTGGCTTGACAGTCATGTACATACATAGGTTGTCCCTCTGCAAGCTGTGTAGATACACTATGTTTCCTTGAACAATCGCATACATCAACCTTCTTTGCTTTTTTTCTAGGTTTGGTGGTTGCTAGGTAGGATTTGATGTTTGTTGAGTCTTATTAGGTCTCTGTAGTGACTGTTGAGTGTCTATGGGATGATAAGAAACCTGTTTGGAGTTGAATTTTTGGGTGGAGTCTTTCTCATCACCTTTTCATTTTGATTTTCCTTGTACATTGGGTTGGGTGTTCTGCTCCTTGGTATTCTGCTTCAGTTATCTCTTTCTATACACAGTAGAGTTTATATATCAAGTTGCTTTTCAGTCCATGCATTTTCATTTTTATTATATTGAAATTACAAAAATATTAGGCATTTTGCATTGCTTGCCATTTTGGTCTTTTGAGTCCTTTTCATTATCTTAGTGCATTTAGTGAAATATTGCATTTTTACTTCAGAATTGCATAGTTGAAATTGAAAATTGCATTTGTTTTCAGAAGCATATCATTCATTGAAAATTGAAGTTAGGACTTTGCATTATATTCATATTTACTTTCGTTCCAGAGTCATAACATCAAGAGTTTCACTACCATACCTTTTTGAGTAATCAAAACCACTAAAATTAATGCTATAATTTAAAATTGATTAGTCACGATTTCATTTTCTATGGTGAACAAACTAGCCTAGGATTTACTGCCTTGGAATAGGATTTTGTGAGTAAACTTATCCAAGGAAATTAAATCAACATATGTTTCTGACAAAGGGAGTGGAGAAATCCATTGTATAATTGGTAATATCAGAAGGCTCTGCTCACATCGGGGTTAATCACGAGGTCGTGCGAGGTTGGTTGAAGGGATATCCCCCCGATACCTTCTTAGCGTCAGAGATAATTCTAGGGATCTATTCGTATCTGGGGATCTTGCTAATGCCTTTACCTCTGTGAGAGGCGGTACTTTCAAGGTTTTAGGCTTTGCTACCCTACCCATACGGTGGAACTGACTTACGACTGCTCTCCTATGCATTGGTTATGCATTGGTTTCTTATTTTCTTGACTTAGGTACCACATAGGTTACTTGCAAGGGTTATTTTGCAGGTATCTTGGGTCACATAAGGGTTGGAAAAAACACATCCTTTATGGAGGGTTACCTCTCCAAGGGGATTTGACCGACTGGTTGTTTAGCCCATGAGGGCCCTTATAACTGATTCTAATACCTCTGATCTTTATTAGGGATTCTCAGGCCACTCTTGGGCGATACATACCTTTGTTAGGGAGGGAGGCCACATTCAACCACTTTACCCCGTTTGTGTGCATTTTGGCTGTGTGAATTTGGTGTGCTCTTTGATTACCAGTTGGCCTTAGGATTTATTTTTTCATCTTTAGAGTCTTAATTCATCATGGAGTCAGATCAACATCCCCTCCAGTCCTATTGCTTGTTACAGTTACCATCAGATTTCAAGTCTTTTCCTTCTAAAAGATGTAGAGTTATTAAACATGGTACAAACACCTTCATCATTCAGACTTGTGATTCTAAAGGGATGAGTATTGAACCCATTCTTCAGAACATTGGGAGCCCTTCGACTCCCACACATACTATAGTTAATGGCACCCCTTCGACTCCTGCAACCACAATGGTTTTAGCACCGAAGGAACCTATCATTACTATGGCTCGGCCTATAGTGAATGCTCAATCTCTCGCCTCGAACCCTTTTGGGTCTCTTGGTCACTTACCAGGCTATAATGTTCAGTCCATCCCTATGGCCTCTAGTATTTTTCCTATGGTATGTTGAAATTTACTTCGTAGTTTTCAAATGCCATCACAGCTGCTGACCCTAATGCTAGCATTGGGCTTGGGGGCACTACACCTCCTTATAATCCATTTTCATTTGGTGGTTCTCAAATCCCTCAAACGAATCCTAATATGGGAGGTATTCTTACTTTTAACCTCGGGTCTAATCCTCTTGCTTCTTGGTGGAACAACCAACATGGCGGACACGCTTCTTCTCAAGTTCTATCCTACACTCCTACCTCCTCAGTGTCGATTCTAACCAACACGTTTGACATGACGAATCCACCTCTATCCTACGGATTCAAACCCGGGGGAGGTCAGTTTCATGCTTTGGGAAACCCCCAACCCAGATCTAATCTGGCTGGGGGAAATTTTTATAACCCCCATCAGAACATTCCTACTAGAATGATGCCCAACAAACATTTTATGAATCATCCTGGAGGAGGGTGTTATAATCTTGGATAGGGACATGGTGCTTATCAGAACCCTAGATGGGTTGCAGTTCCTCAAACATAGTCTTTCACCGGAGCTTGGAGCCAGATGTCGCAACCCCATCTCCCTTTTTTGTCCACACTTGCCTAAGTTGATGAACGACCCTGTGAGTCATGATCCTACATGACCCCCCATCCCTACCAATATTCCTTCGGACATTCTGAAGTTTGAAGGTAAGAATGGAGAGGATCCTGGTGATCACGTTACTACCTTTCACCTATGGTGCTCATCAAATCCCCTTAATGATGATTCTATTCACTCAAGATTATTTCAACGCACCCTCATTGGGGTTTTTTTGAAATGGTATATCGAGCTACCTAGGGGGGGAATATGGGACCTTTATTCATATGGTGTTGGTCTTCCTTAAACACTTCCAATTATCAGTTCATTACGATGTTTTCCTAGAACTTCTGTCGAATTTACACCAAGACACATGCACTCATATACCAGATCATATCCAGGAGTGGCGTAGATGAAAGAGGTTGATTAAGACCTCCATACCCCCAACATTTATTTTATAATGGTTCCTAAAGTCTTTGTACCCTCCTATCTCAAAGGATGTTTCTACATACAGGGTTACCACTGAGGAAGAAGAAATATTTAAAGCCCAACAGTTAGATCTTATATATGCTCATTCTGGGATGTTATACCACATTCTTCCAGATGCACCGCAGTCAACCTATGACCCTAGACAAAATCCTTGACCTCGTGTCGATGGAATTGTAGGCTCCTCCAATGTGAAATCCGTAGACTCGATGACAATCCATTTGAAAGAGTTGTCTCTAAACCAATCTACAGGAGGGCCAACTTTGCCTATGTCTTCCAACCCCACTCAATCATCGGATGTACATCCAGTGCAATCATCGGCCAACCCAAATGGTAACCAACAACCAGGAAGGAATAAGAAGAAAGGACATAATAATCATAAGGGTGGGAAAAATGGTAATAAACCCAAGGACAATGATAATAATGAGAAGATGAATAATAATGCTAGAGAGGAAAAGAGAGAAAGATGTAAGGTGAAATTTCCATGTAAGCTTTGTATAGATGATCAGCTTACCCATTTATGCCCCAAAATTGTAGAAGCTTTGAGGCTATTATCTCTACCACCCTCCGTGCTGACGAATCCTTTTGCACATAACCATCACATGGACTCAAGCTCCTCAAATGATGAAAATGTGGCTGGTGTGAGTCAAAACCCACCGTTGAAAGATGACGATCGTTTGTGTATCAATATGGTCGATGTGAAAGTTAATGTAGCCACTCAATCGCGAGATTATAATTCTTCACAGACTATACCTGGTCTACAATATCCTCTTCCTCCTCCAGAGATGGCTTTACATATTGAAAAACTAGAGCCATTGCCTTGTATTTTGAAAGGAGTACTCAAGATCTATACCCACAATCCAAATGCTAGAGACACCCATAACTACTCTATTGTTGAGGACCTGGGTCAAACCCCTTGTGCAATGTCAGCATTGGAGGTACTCTAGATGTGTCCTTCATAGAGGAATTCCTTAATATCTGCATTAGGATCTCTAGAACTCAGTGGCTCAAAATTTATCAAGTTTGATGTCACATATGTGAAGCCTCGCTTTCCTTACCATGTGGCATTACAAATCCACATGGGGTACTCAAAGTATACGATCAAATGTGTGGTTGTTGATGAAGGCGCTGCTACATGTGTGATGTCCCTGATCTATTGGAAAGATATTAGTTCTTTGACTCTTTCTAAGTCATCAAACATGTTGAATGCTTTTGACAGTCATTCCTTCCGCCCTCATGGTATTCTCCTTACCTTTCCAGTCCAGTTAGGTCGGAAGATGGTAGAGGTGGAGGTCGAGGTAGTTGATGTGCCTCTCGATTATAACTTGTTACTAGGACACAATTGGACCTATACTATGGTCATCATTGTATCATTTGTCTTTCATACTCTTTGTTTTCCTCATGAAGGGAAGATCTTGACGATTGACCAGTTATCCTTTGTGTATGCTAGTCCCAATGCATCTTTTGGACTGTCGATCCCTGTGATTGACAATTATCAGCTGGAAACTTAGAATATCAGTGTTGGAATGTATTCTTCCTTTATGGGTACTTTCTACTTCACAACACCAATTCACCACATTTACATCATGTCCAGTAGGCCTGTTTCAACAGAGAGGTCCATCTCTTTCCACACTTCCTATTTTAACAATCCTTGGACCATACCTTCCTTGAACTCGTCTTGTAAGGGTCAGTCACATACTATAATTATATCACCAACCTCTTTTAGTCATGTTGGATATTGGTTGACAACCTCTATTATTCATGTTGAAGAATAACAACCAGCCACTGCAATTCATGCTAGAGGCACAAATATAGTCATTTCTAGTCACATTTCACATACATCACCAACCTCTCCTATTCATAATGGGGATTCACCACCAACCTCTACCAATCATGTTGGGAATTCATCACCAACCTATGCAAGTCATGTTGGATATTTTCTACCAGCCTTTGCAAGTCATGCTGGGAGAATGTCACCAGCCACTGCAAGTCATGCTAGGGGAATTCATATGATTGAGAAGCCTAGACATGTAAGATGTAAGCCCAAGTTCCTTTGTAGGCTTTGCAAAGGATATCACCTTAATTGTTTGTTCCCTACTACTGTTGTGGTACAAGAAGTGTGGTCCTTTCCTGGGGGCCATTTGGGTTCTGAGTCGTCTTTGGCTTCCCAGCCTTCTTTGGTTGATACAACACTCATGCCGATACAATATTTGACTAACACCCTTCTTCCTTTAGAGGCTGATGCATCTCTTGACCTTGTTATCTTGCATCCTGTTTAACCAAAAGCCATGCCGATGCAATATTCGACCGACAACACTCCTGTTTTTGGGGGTGATGCACCTCTTGACCTTGTTGTCATGCATCCTATTCAACCTACGGTTGAAGTAGTGGTCATACCAATGTAATATTCGACTGATCCCACTCTTATCTTGGAGAGTGACAAGCCTAAGGAAGTGACATTGCCGATGCAATATTCGGTCAATCCCACTCTTCTTTTGGAGGGTGATGCGTCCTTCGACCATGTCCTTATCATTTCGAGTTCTGTACATTTTTAACATGAGAGAGTTTTTCTCTCCCCGAGTACTCTCCCTCCAATTCTTGAGGAAGTTCCCTTTGATTGGGATGGTCTTGTGGTGTATCCAATGCCCCCTCCTATGTATTTTCTTGTAAGAGACATTATTTGATATATCACGGAGACGATATCCTCCACTAGTGCTTTATCCTCCTCAACTTGGAGAGCTTTTGTTTTTCCCAAGTTTGATAAGTTGTTGAACTTTCACAGAAGTCCTGCATGGGAGCCTTGGCCTCTCCCATTATATGTTTCTTAGAAAAACATCCCCAAGTCTGATTTAATCTCTTTTCTAACTTGTCTAAAAAGCGAAAAGATTGCTAAGTGAATTTGTCCCTTTCACACTCGTTAATTGGACTTGAAAGGTCGTGAGTCTTAGTTAATCTCTTTTCCGACTCATTTTCAAAAAGAGAAAAGATCACAGAGTGAACTTGTCTCTTTCACATTCGTAAATTGGATTTGAAAGGATGTCTATTTGGTACAAGTTTATCACTTTTTCACACCAAGTAGACTAAATGTCATGAAAAAGGACATTTTTTGGTCATTAAGTTGTGATTGCATCTCATTGTTGGAAATACTAGAACAACTGAGAGGGGGGGTGAATCAGTTGTTCATAAGCTTAGACCATTTTATGCCTTTTAAATAATTATTAAGATTTCTTCATGTGTCATCAACCAATCATACAGCATATGGACAGTAAGAGTAAAGATCATCAGTGACACATAAAATACACACAGAGACAGATTTTCACGAGGAAACCCATAAAGGGAGAAAACCTCTTCTTCTTCGAAATGATAGGCAGTCTTTTTCTGTTCTGTACATCATTTACAATTGAGCACCAACTCAATGTAAGGCTCCTACCTCTGTTTTACAAGCTGCAACTTTTTTGAGAGCTCCAACTCTCTGGTTTCTCTAGCACCCACTAGAAGGAAGCACCAACTCCCTGAGTATTCCAGCACCAACTGGATGAAGGCACCAACCTTCAAATTCTGCAAGCACTTGCTTGCTGAGAGCACCAACTCTCACAGAATCCCAGCACCCACTGGGTGGAAGCACCAACTTCCAATCTGTCTCAGCACCAACTGATTGAAGGCACCAACCTTCAAATTCTACAAGCACCCACTTGCAGACAGAGACATCAGTCTCCCCTAGCACCACCCTGCCACCCTAGTTTCTCTAGCTGCAACCAGATGGAAGCTACAACTTCCTGTGTTCAAGCACCTACTTGAACTTCTGAGGACAACAGTCCTCCCGAGCACCTC